>CAEFZY010008574.1:0-32664 GCA_903066815.1 Brachyrhaphis roseni | reverse complement strand
TGTGCCCTGTCAGGTTTTTCTACAATCTAATCTACAATTTTCATAGTCATGAAAATAAAGAAAACCATTTGAATGAGAAGGGTGTGTCCAAACTTTTGGTCTGTACTGTATATAAATTGCTCCTTTGTGTGCTTTGGAGTTTCTGTGCTGATGAAATGTTTTGTGAAGCGATAAAAGCTGGGTATCTCTTGAATTGCTACAAAATGGAGTTATATTTCCCTCATATTGACACCACGAGATGCTATGAGACCTAAATTCCGAACATCATGGCATGGAGTGCATCCCAGTTTTCCATGTCTGGCATATAACCATTCATTTTAGTTTTAAACTGGTTATATTGATCCTGTGTCCAGATAGAGGGATAATCAGTAGGCCTAGCATCATGACTTGTTTGTTCTGACGATCCTGCAGTTTCCACTTCGTCTTTCTAACATGGCGCCTCCTCACCTTGTCTCTTATACTGATAGGAAAAACCACAGAACTCTGTTAAGTTAAAAGCACATCTTCTGAAGTTGGGATATTTTTCCTCCAACAGGTTCCAGAAGAATCACCTCAAACCAGATGTTGGACTGGATCAGTGTCATTTGTGAATGTTAGCTTCTCATTTTCAACAGTGGAGCTATAAAGATTGAAAAAGCTTGTCATTTTGAAGAACGTATCATCAACATCCATATTTCCACTAAATAAGAGGTAAAAAAAAAAAAATAATGATAGCGGAAAAGCCTCTCAGACTCTGAGCTCAAAGCAAGATGCCAGAGAGCACCAAACTATTTAAAAAAAAAAAATATTTCACATAATTATCGTGGTAGGAGCCATTTGTTTGTTAAATACTTAATTAAACATATTTACCGTGTTTGATGTTTGTTGTGAATGACTTATACTCACAGATGAACAAGGTAATTAGTCCAAGTTTGTTGTTTATTGACTGTTCAGAAACTACAGCGGCTGTAATGAGCCACAGCAAAGGTAAACAAAGGTAAAATAACCTGAACATAGGATAAACTCAAAATCACTCCCATCTTTTTACTCTCTGTCGCTCCCCTTTCTTGCAGGTACTGTGTACCTGCGCAAAATCTTTTAGGGGTAGACAGTAGCCGGCCGTACCCGCTTACTTTGACCCCTGGGTGTACATCTGTGCTGTACATGGTGCAGAATAATTGCGACGTTAATTTGGTGGAATTTCTTAACATGTCCAAAAATTCTGGGGCAGTTGAACAGTTAATGCTACAATGTCACATGAATAGGAAGGTGAAGCTAACACATTACAAATCCAACACCAGGTTGTTTGGCATCATTTACCTAATGAGCTGTCCTGTCTGAAGTTGTAGTGCAACTACAACTTTTGTTTTTCTTTTTGGTTTTGTAAGTCCAAAAAAACTTACAAAGTCAAAACCATGACTTTGATGAGCTCATAATTTTAAATCCTTTTTTCTAAAATCAATTAGTAACATTTTTGCTGAGTGTCAAATTGTCTTAGTCCTTTTTTAATTGTAAACTTGATATTTTTGAAGAAAATCTCTTTTTTAAGCTTTATTTCAGTGTCAGATAAGATAGAAATAAGTCTTGAAGGTTCCAGTGACTAAACATCTTGTTGAAACAGGACATGAGCCAGAGTCTGTTTTAACTGGCCAATATTGCTGCATTTCACACCAATTTCAGAATGAAGAAATGACTAAATATTAGACACTGAAAAAGAAAGACAACAACTAAGCAGCACTCAAGGTTAGAGTTAGAGGGAAAATAATCGTAAAATGCAGAGCAAAATTTGCTGGACTACATTTCACCAATTTCAGTGTGGTACAAACCAAAACTCTTTTAGCAGAACACCAATGTGATACCTGGCACCATTCTAAAACATTTGCATAACGAGGGAGCAACTTTGATTCAGTTTACAGGGATTTCCATATTAATATGTCTGAGGAAGTGAACTTCTGGGTTGGTAGCAGCCTCAGTAATTCCCTCAGCACAATCAATTACAGGAGTTTGTGAGGTGTTTCAATAATAGGATAGAAAGATGGAAGAGGTGGGGGTGGATCTATGAGATGTCCTGTTCATATTCAGCTTCTTCTTCAGTTAGAAAGTGGAGGATAAGCAGGGACAAGTTTTTTTACACAAAGAACTGAAATATGCAACCTCTGTGGCTTTTGATATTACTTACAATATAAGTGATATTGTATATCATCTACATAATATAGACAATAAGTGAAAAGAATGTGGACATCTTGTAACTAAATGCAAGAAACTGATGCCTTAACACAAAAAGCATTTAAAAGCAAACGTATTCCATTTCAAAATCAGTGTAGTGCTTTTTATTGTTAGAAACAAAAAAATATTTACTATTGCGACAATCCCTCTCCGCTCCCCCAAAACAAATGTGTGTGCCTCACTGTTGTTCCTTCAATTCACATAAAGAGACCTACAATAGGAAATCTTCTGCATTTTTTCCAAACAGCCTAAAAGATAAATCTTAAATTTGTCTGCAGCAAATCAAAAATGTGTCACTTCTTTAAAATCCTTTAAGGAATAGGAACATTGACAATATATTTGAAGATTGATTCCTGCCCCAGTTCTCTGCTTTACCCTTGTGGTGAGTGCAGTGCAAACTGAGGGGTTCTGGTCAAGCCAGTTTGCTGGTGAATCAAGAACATTAAAATGATTTAATTAAAAGTAAAGTTGAGGTAATTCTTTTCCTCAGCTTCCTCGCTGACAAGGCATGCAGAGGAGCTGAACGGGATGAGGAATGGCAGCTTCCACAGGAATGTGATTGATCTGATGATCTCTGCCCACTTTCGAGGAGGCTCAATGCAAAGACAACTACAACTACTACGGGCGGAGAGGATCGGGGCCAGGCCATGGGCTGCCACCTTATCGTGGTGGAGG
Organism: Brachyrhaphis roseni; assembly: GCA_903066815.1. NCBI lineage: Eukaryota > Metazoa > Chordata > Actinopteri > Cyprinodontiformes > Poeciliidae > Brachyrhaphis > Brachyrhaphis roseni. The sequence goes on along the minus strand of CAEFZY010008574.1, from coordinate 29,784 downwards.
GGTTTGAGTGTCCCAGTGATCCTAGGAGGTATGCTGTCTCTGGCTTTATGCCCCTGGTAGGGTCACCCAAAGCAAACAGGTTCTAGGTGAGGGACCAGAAAAAACGCCTTAATAACTTCAGATTTGGTGTTCCCTTGTCCGGATGCGGGTCACCGGAGCCAGGCCTGGAGTTGGGGCACGATGGCTAGCGCCTGGTGGCCGGTCTTTTACCTATGGAGCCCGGCCGGGCTCAGCCCAAAGAGGGGACATGGGTACCCCTTCTAATGGCCCCTCTCACCACATGTGAGAGGGGCCAAAGGGGTCAGGTGCAGTGTGGGATGGGTAGGGGCCGAGGGAGGGGGTCCTAGCGGATCCTCGGTTGCAGAAGCTAGCTCTTGGGACGTGGAATGTCACCTCTCTGGTGGGGAAGGAGCCGGAGCTAGTGTGTGAGGTTGAGACGTTCCGGCAAGAAATAGTTGGCCTCACCTCAACGCATGGCTCTGGTTCTGCAACCAGTCTCCTTGAGAGGGGCTGGACATACTTCCACTCTGGAGTTGCCCATGGTGATATACGCCGGGCAGGAGTGGGCATACTTGTTGCCCCCCACTTCGGCGGGGGGCAACAATACTGTTAGTACAACAATACTGTACTAACGTACAGTGTTTACTGTACGTTAGTATTTACCCCGGTGAACGAGAGGGTAGCCTCCCTCCACTTATGGGTGAGGGGACGGGTTCTGACTGTTGTTTATGTTTGCGTGCCAAACAGCAGTTCAGATTACCCACCCTTTCTGGAGTCCCCTGCTGAGGACTCCCTTGTTCTGCTGGGGGACTTCAACGCTCAGGTAGGCAATGACAGTGGGGCCTGGGGGGTGTGGTAGGGAGGAATGCACCCCCCCAATCTGAACTTGAGTTCTGTTCTGTTGTTGCACTTTTGTGCTCATCATGGATTGTCCATAACGAACACCATGTTCAGGCATAAGGGTGTCCATATGTGCACGTGGCACCAGGACACCTTAGGCCGCAGTTCGATGATCATCTTTGTCGTCATTTCGTCAGATCTGTGGCCACATGTCTTGGACACTTTGGTGAAGAGAGGTGTGGAGCTATCTCTTCACCAACTCACCACCAGACAACTCCTGGTGGTGAGTTGTCTCCTGTGGTCGGGGAGGATGCCGGTCAGACCTGGATTCCGGGGCAGGTGGGGGACATTGAGTCTGAGTGGACGGTGTTCCATGTCTCCATTGTCGAGGCAGTTTATCAGAGCTGTGGCCGCAAGGTTGTTGGTGCCTGTCATGGCGGCAACACTCGAACCTGTTGGTGGACACCTTCGGTGAGGGATGCTGTCAGGCTGAAGGAGTCCTATCTGGCCTTTTTGGCCTGTGGGATCCCTGAAGCAGCTGATGGATACCAGAAGTCCAAGCGGCACGTGGCTCTGGTGGTTGCCAAACTCCTCCCACTCAGGCATGGGAGGAGTTTGGAGAGGCCATGGAGAAAGACTTCCGCATGGCTTCGAGGCGATTCTGGTCCACCATCCGGCGTCTCAGGAGGGGGAAGCAGTACGACACCAACACTGTTTTTAGTGGAGATGGTGTGCTGCTGACCTCAACTCGGGACGTTGTGGGCTGGGGGCAGAATACTTCGAAATCTCCTCAATCCCACCATCATGCCTTCCATTGAGGAAGCTGAGCCTGGGGACTCTGGGTCAGGCTCTCCAAACTTGATCTCTGAAGTTTACCTTGGCGCAGATCACTCATCTAGGCTCACTTATATGGACATTTACCATATTTTTGCAGACTATAAGCCACTACTTTGTTCCCACGCTTTGAGCCATGCGGCTTATAGCCCAGTGCGGCTTTTCTGTGGATTTTTTTCCAACTGCCACGGGGCTCTTTAGCAGGAAGTGAATCATTGGAAGTCAAAATTTGAAATCAAAGAAGAAAGCGCAAATTTTTATTTAGAACAAGAAATGCTAGCAGCAGGCATAACGGAGAAATTTCTTCAAACTCACACCCCCTCATCATGGAAACCACACGAAGAAGTTCATATGATGCTGCTTTTAAGTTGAGGGCTATCAGTCTGGTAGTACAAGAGGGAAATACAGCCGCTGCATGTAAGCTCGAAATGTACAGAGCCATGGTTCGGCGTTGGAGACAGAGGGCTGCGTCCTTATGAAAAACCAAGAGCGGCGGAGATAGCGGCTTACAGCCCGGTGCAGCTTATACGTTTCCAGTTTTTCCAAAAATGTGTAGGTGCGGCTTATAGCAAGGTGCGTTCTACAGTCCGGAAAACACTGTACATCAACCCCCTGTGAGGATCCATGTTTCACTGTAGAATTCATCAAGATGCATTATGGTCTGCTGGTTCAGCCCATGGAGGAGCTTTTATGCTCGCCCTGTAGTTGTGATGCATGCTGGTTTGTTTTTATTTTATTTTTTGCGGTGACACAATGCATATCAAATGCTTCGTCTTCTTAAAGTCAGGTAGAGTTGCTGCGCAGCTGCATGGAAATCAGAACAACTTGTCCCATAAAGGGCAGGCAACCACAACAGTCTCGGGGGCGCTTACTAAAAACTCAGTAGACATGAAATGGAAGAGCCACTAAAGCCACATAAATTAAATCTTCAGTTTGTCCCTCGACATCCAGCAGCAGAGATCCATAGTGTTGTGGGTCTAGCTCATCATGCAGGGCCAGTCCAATAATGGAGGCCTTGAGTAGAATTTGATTTAGGGGCTCCTCTACCTGCCAAGAACATGAGCACCACTAAATCCATTTCAACATGAATTTAGTGAAATCTGGGAGAGGGGGCCTAGTTTAACTGGCTGAGTAGTCACTTATAATTGTAGTTTACTAAGATGCATTTGTGAACAAACAGCTAAAACTCTAAGATAGAACTTTCAGTTTAATCTTTGAATCTTTCGGATTGTAGCTATAGTAACAAATCAAGCTAACTATGAAGATTGTCCTTTGAACTTTTACAAAGTAAACTTGCCAGCTCCTTAAAATTGTAAATTTAAATGTTAAACTATTTAAAATCTTTTAATTTATCTATGCTGAAACCATTAAATCAAATATAACTTCCGTATTTTCCGGTCTATAAGTCATAGTTTTTTTCATAGTTTGGCTGGGGGTGCGACTTGTACTCCGGAGCGACTTATGTGTGAAATTATTAACACATCATTATATCATATCACATGTTATTTTCACACTAAACCGCAAGAGGGCGCTCTAGGCCTGTGTTCTTCTACCTCCGGAGTTAGCGGAGTTGTTTACAAGCGACACCGAGGATGAATATGTCATTGGATTTAATGATTTGGAGTGACACGGATGGTTTGGTAAACTTCTTAGCATGTTATTTATGCTATAGTTATCTGAATAACTCTTAATATGTTATGTTATGTTATGTTATGTTTATGCCATGGGCAGGTTCTAAATGTGATCAGCATTACATCATGCTTTTAATTAAACTGATGATTTAATTTAGATTTAACAAAAGTGAAAATAACAGATTTATTTTCAGGTATTATAGGCCTGGTGGCCCACCATGCTCTCTGCCCTGATAACGTTTATGTATGTGTTCCTGGTTGGCCGGTGCATTAGTGGTTAACAAACCAGCGCTAACCTCATCATGCAGGTTCAACCCGGTGAGGAATTTTAATGCTCGCCTTGCAGTCACACACATTGGTGGCGCCACAGGGGCACTAGGAGGTGCTACAGCTCCCCCTGGAAAAGTCATAGCACCCCCAGAAAATATTAGATTTATTGATTTATTTTTTTCAATGTAGTTGTTGCGGCATTTTCATCAAAAGACACAAAATAAAAATAAATTATTATATACTGAGTTAAAAAAACCACCCCACAAGAGGATTGGAACTTTGTCTATGCATATTATCACTTCCAGGAAACAATTGACATGACACTGGCTCCGCCCTCATGCAGACATGGAGCAATTCTCCCCCAATCATTCCAGGGTATTTGTTAGCAACTGACCAATCGGTGGTCGCAATTTGTCAGAAAGTGTACATCCCTTATCTAGATGAACTGACTTTGACGATATTGACAGTGTTTGTCATAGCAAACTATCATATGTTAGTCAGCACGAAGGTAACCACTAGTAAGCTTAGAATTTTTTTTATCATAATAGTGATAGTCAAATCAAGTCCTGTAGCGGTTAATTAGGCAATTAAATAAACACAAGTTAATTTTTTTTTAAATAAATAGAAAACAAATATGAGCAACTTTTCTGGGGGGAAACCCTGATTTTAATTGTATTTTTTTGATTTGTTGTTTTTAATTAGTTGTGGGTTTAATTATTGTCAGCAGTGTCTTCCAGTAACATAATTACCCGGTGATATTTTACATTTCCTGTCAACTTAAAATCTTTTAATACAAAACCCCGGTGAACAGCCTCGGTGGCTCGACTACCAGTCTTAATAATAATAATATTGTTTTTTTATATAGCGCTTTTTTGCAGTCATTTTTGACCACCCAAAGCGCTTTACACACATTTATACACCGATACGCAGATCGGTAGGCAATTTGGGGTTAAGCGCCTTGCCCAGAGGCACATCGACATGTGACAGGAGGAAGCTGGAATCAAACCTACTACCTTCCGATTGCAAGACGACTACTCTTACCACTCCGCCACAGTCGCCAGTAAGTTTACAGGGGGAAACTTTGTAATTCCAGTAAAAAGTGTATCGGAGCAGTGCTTTTGCAGTTTCAGTGTTTTGTTAAATTACACAAAGACCAGACATTTGTAATTCTGAATTTATATGTAATACATCATACTTTAGAGATGTGCATGCTACTGTGATAAGCCTCCAGCAGACAGCGTTTTACTTTGCTTCTGTATGACATTGCAAAGGATTACACACAATATTGTGTTCAGCATGGACACATCCTCAACATGTCACATTGTGAAAATGGGTGGAAGAGTAACATAATTCTCCTTGATAATGAAGTGACTCATTTAGCTTGGGTTCCCTTAATAATGTGGGAGAGAACAAAAGCAGTAGAGCTTCAAATGACTTCAAATCTTCAGTCAAGCTGACTGAAGATTGTTGTTTAGGGTTAACATGTACGGATTGTTGATTTTTTTAATGAAAAACAATGATGTTTCAGACTGAAAATGTGCAATCTTTTTGCAAAAAAAAAACAACAACAACAAAAACCAACAAAAAAAACGATCCCGATGCTTGAAACTTCTGAAGTGCAGTAGAGCAGGAAGAAGTGTTAAGGTGTATAAAGAGCCCAGTGAGCCCTTCTTCAGTAATATCAGCAAAACCACCTGATAAATGGGCTGTGAACCAAGTAAACAGCGGTCACATGTACAGCCCAGTTTTCAATTACCTTGCAGTTAACCTTACCAAAAAGGTCTTGGTAGCTGCTCAGCTCAGCAGCCCATCCCTGCCCCTCTGTTTCAGTTCTCTTCCTCACACTGCTCTGTCTTTAACATCAGCATACATCTGTTCTACAAACATTTCTCAAAACCTGACGCTTGGAAGAAATATGTACTATACTTCTACAAAGCAAAGTAAAATTCTTTATTTTAATTAACTACATGTCAACCTTGTGCCTTAAAGCTCTTTCCCCATCCATTAATGATTACTTGGTTCTTGATTTTACCTGTCTTCAGAGTTTTTCGCTGAATCTATGGTAATGAGATACTTCTGCTACTCATGGTTTGCAGGTGAGGTGAGGGAGACAATAGCAATCATTTATTGAAGTTACTAATAAGTGAAATGAGAGTAATACATATTCATAGTTGACCTCTCATCCAATTTACTCTGGATGAAGTTCTATAAGCTTCTGTGATTTCAATCAATTTACTATAGGAAAAAAAAACAGTAAATTTTACAATGTATCTTACAGACTGTACTGTCATCTTGATATGTTTACTAATCTCAAACCTACACAAGCTCCCTGGTGTTCAGTGCAATTTTTCAAAAGGGTTTCATAAACCGAATGCAGGGTGAGTCATGTCATTCAGTACCAAGTACAGAAATAGAGGACTTTGTACATGGAAGAAATTATAGGATCAAAATGTAATTCAAAGAACATGATGCATGATTTAATCAGTGACTGTCTATGCATTCCAAATTTATCAACCACAAGCTCTGTTCCCTTTCTCCATTTATCATTTTACACCCACAGACTGACATGTGACAGCAGTTCATCAAGATGTGATATTGGACTACACAACATGCACCAGCCGTCAGCCTGGCTAAATTTGCATAATGATTATAATATGTGGAATATCCAGGCTGGCTCCAGCATACCCACATGCCAGTCATCATTGTGAGAAATCATTACTTTTTTTAAGCAAGGTGCCTGTAGGTTGGGATTGATGCTGTCGATGATAAGAGGCACATTTCTGTCTAATATATCACAGCAGTCTCATAGGAAAACATAAACGAATAATAAAACTAATCTGATATATATACAAGCAAATAATTCTGTTTCTCATCACCATGTAAGTGATTGCGCTAGACAGAAATTAAGTAAATATCATCTTGTCTATTTTCAATTGTAATTGCAATTTGTTATATGGCAATTCAAGAGCTATATTACTATATTACTATCTATATTACTTCTCTTTTCTCATTTCCTCAGGTAAGCTTTCACTCAAATGAGACAACTGTAGTGGGAGAGACGAACAGAGCTGGTTTTATTTAGTAGCAGTAAGGAGACAGTAAAAATCCGACTGCAAAACATTAGCAATGCCTCAGTATTACTCCAGATTCATAGCACTGGGAAGTGGCAATATAAGCTTTGTTTATACAAGTAAAAGAGAAATAAATAACCGCAAGAGCAGATTGTTCACACAGAGTGAAGGTCCAGCATGGTTTGGACGATGTACCAAAAGTGGTTCTGATTCTCAAAGTTGGTTGATGAAAATGACATCATTTTGTTCTCAGGCTCATGTCCATCTTGTCACAACCCCCTGATGAACGCTTTGCCCAATGCTGCATGTAAAACTATTGTGTGAATTTTGAGTGTGTGTTTGTTAATGCAGAAAACAGCCCCATTTACTCAACTTCCAGAAGGCATTTTTCTGCCACAGAGTAGGATGGATAGTTCTTAGGAATAATTGGTTGTGAGAAATTATGCACTGTTATACCAAAGCACTGAACTCAACCTGCTTGGCTCTCGTCCAATGCGGCGAGTGAACATCACCAAGACGACTTCTGTTTTTTTTTTGTTTTGTTTTTTTGGCTTCTGGTAACAAGTGGAAAAAAATTTGATGTTAACCCCTTCAAATTTATTTCAATTAAAGCAGGCATAAAAATACACACGCATAATTGTTATGATTAAAATCCAAGGCACTTATTATTATTCCAAAAAGCAAAAAGAAAGTTCCTATGCGTAAAGTGACAGTGTTGAATACAATACATCAGATACATGAGTCAAGCAGCATACCAGGAACTGACCTGTCTGATAGTTCTTGCCACCAGGCTCTCTAGTACTGGTCCTCGATCTTCATGTAGAAGATGAACTTCATCGAGAATCAGGAGACGCACAATTTGAGAGAGAGCCACGTCTCCAACACTTTTCCTTGTCACAACATCCCACTTCTCTGGAGTTGTCACCAACATCTAAAACAAGGGTGAACACATAGGTGCCTGTTCAAATGTTACATTTAGGCAGAAATCAAGACTGGAAACAAAGCAATCTATTCACAGCAATAGGCAAGAGAATGGTAAACTGCAGACACTAAAGTCCCTGCCAGAACACCTTTTTATCCTGTGACTGATACATAGTTATCTGCCGTGCATCTCGGTCTCGATACCAATATCATGGTAGGTAGTCACAAACCAATAACAAGTTTGAATTGTAAGGCCTAATACTGTAAGGTTACAGAGTGAATGTGATACAGTAAACGGCAAAATAAAATAGAACATACAGCTGTGAAGGGCTGCTGGAGCTCTCAGAGTGAAGGCATCGTCTTTTCTTCCAGTGTTCCAGTTAGATCAGAAAAAGATCAGTATAGTCTGATGCCTTTATTGACATTCATTGACATTGACTGTAGTACTTTAAAACTGAATTTTGACAACGGGGGGCATAACAGGCTTCTAGGCTTTACTTTGCCAAAGGACAAAGATATGTGTCAAGGTTTCATGTGTATGGTGGAACTGTAATTTAAAACACACTCAAATAGACTGAACCAAAAAAATCCAGTATCGGCTTCAAAATCCCTTCCTAAATTTTAGACAGATAGTAAGAAATAGATTGCTGTGTATTGCAGACTTCTGCCCAGGTCCTTCTTGAAAATGAGATCCAGATCTCAACGGGGTTTACCTGGTTAAATAAAGGGAAGAAAAAAAAAAGAAGAAATGCCTGACTAATTCACCTTTGTCTTCTGCCAAATTCCAGATACAATTGAAAAAAGATAAATAAAGAGACACATTTTTTCCCGCTGTCTGAATTTAAATCAAACCAAAGTTTTCTTGCTTTAGGTCTGGTAGCATTACCAAAATTATTTGTATTTGCTGAATGCCAGAAAACTTAGCAATTTGTTTTAGAGATCGCTTTGAAGTTTTCTATGAATTCACAAGTTAACACATTTGTTGAGTAATTGCCCTTACATGCTTTTGATGACCTACGATCTATTCATTAGAATAGATCAGCACATTCACTTGATACTTTATATGTATAGCTAGATGATGGAGTGAGTGCCAGTTCAATGATATGGCCTAAAAATAATAATGGTTTTTAGCTGTAAAGCATCCCTGAGTGTCCTGAAAATGCTTTCAAATAATAATAATAATAATAATAATAATAATAACCCCAGCATTGCCACTATTTAGTTTAGAGTTTGCGTTGTCCATCCAGGATATTATGTGATTCAAAGAAAAGAGGAGAGGTTGAAGGAAATCTGTGGATTTTAGTGAGGTGCAATAAGTTGTCACCAACTTATACATGAAATGAAATAGTGTATATCCTGATGATGCTTCTGAGTGGGATCATATAGTTAAAACCGATTGGCCCTGTTGCTTATTTGGAATGCTTATTTGAAGATGAGGTCAACCTCTAAATAGCTAAGCCACTGATAACAAAACATTATTACAGACTTTAAAGGATTTTGTGGTCTACTATATCAAATAGTGATGAGGTAGGAAAATCTGAACTGCATTGTCACCAAAATCTTCAGGTAGCAGCATACATTAGTTGAAGCAGTTGGTCTGTTCGTCCAGTTCTCCTTATCCAGAGTTGTGTTGAGGGGATAGCAGCATAAGTATGGAGGCCCAGACTTCCCTCTTGCCAGCCACTTGGGCCATCTACTCCGACGGAATCCCAAGGTGTTCCCAGGCCAGCCAAGAAACATATTCCCTCCAGCGTGTCCTGGGTCTTCCCCAGGCCTCCTCCCAGTGGGACGTGCACAGAACACCTCACCAAGGAGGCGTCCAGGAGGCATCCTAATCAGATGCCCATGCCACCTCATCAGTGGCTCTACTCTGAGACCCTTCCGGATGACTGAGCTTCTCACCCTTTCTCTAAGGGAGAGCCCAGACACCCTACGTAGAAAACTCAGTTTGGCTGCTTGAATCCATGACCTCGTTAGCCAGAGGTCATGGATACAATGACCAGAGTCAATGGGTCATGTTATATAATTACTGTGCTATTTAAAAATAATTACAGTAACACTAATCAAATTACAGTAAGATAGTAGTAAAAATTACAGTAAAACTGTAATAAAATTACAGTAATCCTGCAATAAAATCACAGTAAAACTGTAATAAAATTACAGTAATCCTGCAATAAAATCACAGTAAAACTGTAATAAAATTACAGTAAGGCTACTGTAAAAAAAAATTCATTAAGGATAATGTAAAGTTACTGTAATTTCTTTACTGTACAAATTATAGTAACTTACTGGCAACAGGGTTGCCAGTAAGTTGCTGTAAATTCTACAGTGACTTTTTTAAGTGTAGGATCACTTGGACACTCAAACACCTCCACCACAATAAGGTGGCAGCCCATGGAGGGGAAAAAATGCACACAAGCAAAATAGAAGTGAGAAACTGTAGCAGTGTAGGAAAAAAGCATTGCTTCAATTTTTTATTTACTCAATCTTAAAAACTGGATTCATACCCTTCGTATTTAGCTTGAATCACTACAACTCAGAAGCACACAAAGCGCCATTAAGAACACTAACAAGACAAAGAACCTTACAATAACAGATCAATACAGTGGCAGCCTGTGATTCATCCCATGGTAAAGTGATCAGATCATGCTTTGTGTTGTGTGAGGCAATGAACAGTCAGCATGTCTCCTTTGTTTTGGCATCCCTCACAGATCAACACATTATCTATACCTAATGTCAACAGACGTTCTCTCAGCAAATTGCTAAGTGCATATAATTCTGATGCAGTTTTACTCTCTTGTTACAAAAATACTACAATGCATAATTAATCATGTGTGAACTGTTTGGCAACTTGTTTGTGGATCTGTGAATCCTATTAAAATCGCCCTATGAAAACAGTTCATTAAATTCCCTCCAGTTTGAATATAAATCAATGTATTCAGCCATTAGAGACTGGCGTGCTCACAGAAAAGGAAGCGCCTGCTCCTAATTGGAACTATTGGTTGATCTAAACGGAGGCTCCAACAAATGCAACTAAAGCCAAAGTGCTTCTTTTAATTGCTTTTTAAATACACACAAGAATTAACAAAGTTGACTAAGGTTATTTACTTTCATCAATTGATGGCAAGAAGAAAGAAATCAATCCACTAAATCTACTCATACTAAAGGTTTTGCAGAACATGATTCACATTTAATTTAAGTAACTGCTGCACAGAGAAAATGTGATAGCTTAATCACAGAAATGCTTCATGTACCTGAAGGCATACCAATATTAACCTGAAAGAGCTGATAAAAAATGAAGGCATTACTAAAATAAGCACAGCAGCATAATGAAAGCTTGCCTATGTTGAGAGAAAGAGTGGAAGAATGTCAAAGGGTTTACAAATCTGGGAAATGTTTTAAATAAACTCATGCCAAAACATTTTAAATTGAGTTCTTAATTATGAGCCTGTTAATGCTCATTTCATGAAAACACACATAAATGTCAACCTATACAGATTTGCGTTGTTTGAAAACATTGCTCCATCTTGCCTTATGTAAACTGAAATAAACATTATTGCCATACAGTGTTTAAATGACTAATATAATTTATTTATATCGTACCAATTCACAACCAATTTTGTCTTGAGGCACTTTACAAAAAAGTCATTTCAATTCAATCATACATTGATCCAAGTTATCAAGTGTACATTACATTTGGTTAATTAAATCAATTTAAGAAGTTCTTATCTAAGGAACAAATAGCTGTGGAACCTCATGAAAAAAGTGACATGCTTGCAGGTGCTAGTATTTTAAGTTTTAATCAGACTTTGAACACATTATTCAAGCAGATTTATTAACTTTCTCATTACTATGACTAATTTGTTGTAACAATAAAAGTAAATGTCAGATTTGCTTTAAGATACAGAAGGAACTCCTCTGGAGTGACATTAAATCGATGATTGTCTTCTGGATTTAATTGCATTGGGTTATGGGTCAGAAGTGAAACCCAGACCTCTCTCTCTCAAGAGGCCCACTCCAGATCCACGATCTGGGTCTGTTCTGAAGTCTCCTCCCAATGGGACATTCATGGCAAACATTCAAGGCATCCATGCCACAGGATCGCAATCCCTTTGCATGCTCTTTTAGTGGCTCCATAATCCTTTAGGTGATTATGGAGCCATCCATGGAATGGATGCACCCATTCCATTCTCAATTACACTTGACCTACTGTCAGGAACACCACAATTGGAATTGGGGACAAAGGGCAGTCCTTGGCAGAGTCCAAGTTGCTCATCAAACAGGCTTGATTTCATGTCAAATATAGTAACACATCTTTTGCTTTGTTTGCATTAGGTCATAGTTGGAAAAGCATCTCCACTGTGGCAACTTTAAATTTGATAGGGACAGATACAAGAAACATAGATCAAGAAAACAGGTACTACTGAACTAAATTTTTTAAAACAAAAATTAGAAGCCAGCTGAGAACATTCTCAATATATTTTCCAAAGAGAAGATTTTTTAAAAATTCTAAGTTGTAAGTATTTTGAACACGGTGCTGGCTTCAGGCTGGATCAAATTTATTGCCTGTCATCACCATATTTTGTTGTGGCTGACATGGAGAACAAGCTATGTGAGACATTTTTTACATTACTACTATTTTCTGGCAGGTGCATAGATGGATGAATCTTTACTCATTGTTAATTCGACACCAGACATGTTCAGCATATGGAAAACACCAGTGACATTTCCTGCAGCATTTATTCAGAATTTTGTGACATATACATACACAATAAGGATATTTCGGTCTGGTGCTTATCTACACAATTAACATACTCATTAATAACATTATTTTATTCAGAATAGAATAAAATATATTTTATTGATCCCCAAAGAGAAGATGTGTATTTGTTGACTACTTACGTGTTAATTACTAAGTACCTACAAATAAGGAACATAAAAAATATGATGTGAGTCCATGGGGCCTCATGCCTAAAAGAGTGCGCAGCTTTCACACTAAAACTTAGCGTACGGAAAAATTTAGAAAAGTGCGGCACACAAAAAAATTTGGATGTATAAAGCCTTGCGCACACACGTGGCTGCGCACCTTTTCTTTATAAATCCTAATTTGCTGGAAAGAGCTGCTGCTCTGCCCTGTCGCCACCCATAAAAACATATGTAAATTAGTATAAATACCCAGAAGTCTGCCACCACGTGAAGAAATAACCATGGCAACGTCCTTGTTTTAAGCAGTTTAAGTATTTATAGTAATAATAATTATATATTTTATTTAAAAGGTGCTTTCAGGGCACATAAGGTCACCTCACAAAAATAAAAATAATACATTTTAAATAAAAAAAAAAAAATCCAAATTTAAAAAGAGAAAATAGCGCATAGAGCCGGGATTTAAAGACAGAGAACGTGTCAGAGAGTCCTTTGAGTGGGAATGTGGACGTTTATTCTAAGTAGCAGAACCATGTGCATAAATTGTATATTTACAGAAGAGAAATGCTTACTGCCCAGAAAGGCGGATTCACAAAGCGGGCCTGGCTTGACTGAAGGCAGCTGCACCGGTACTGCACTGTTCCTTCTTTAAGTTTTACTCAAGCTCCAGGATGATCAGTCTGGGTAATCTAAACACTAATAAATCATCAACATTTACCAGCAGATCTCTGATCAATTGCTCCCTCTGAATCCTTCCATTAGCGGTGTTCTCCATCAGAGCCAAAGTGCTTCACAATTGCACGGCACACCTTTACCTACTGATATACTGTGATCAAGGTGTTTTTAACCTTGATCACCTTAAAAACAATCAAACCTTTCTGGAGTTAATCTGCTGATCTAACCCTGTTTTCTTTTCCAGTCAGAATGAAATGACCCCATAGATGCATTTTATGCGCTGAGGCGCACAGAACAATGTGTTACATCTTTATGAGACAAAAACTGAGGAAAAGTACTATTTACATTCAAGTGAGGTTTTCACATCTTTTTATTGTGAATGTCTTTATTTTGTGTGCATGTTAGCTTATTTTTTGAGGATAAATGCAGTTCAGTTTCATCATTTACGTTTAAACAGTAAAATATTAAAATCCTGAAAAAAAAACATCGGCTTTGATGTTTCTTGGTCTAAATAACAATGAATGTTGTATAGTTTCAGTGGATTTTGGTGAGTTTTGACGCTTTGTAGTTTGATATTGTTCACAGAAAAAGTTTGCGTGGCTGCTGCACATTTTCATGCCAGGGAAAAAACGTGCGTATATTTACACAAACATTTTTGTGCGCACGTATGCTTTATACATGAGGCCTGTACTCTGGTGGCCTTATGGTTCAAAATTAAATTTTTTGTATGTGTGAGAGTTGTCACGAAAGAGGCGGGGCATAATTTGGAGATCAGATCATGCATGCATTTATACCACAGTGAAGTTAGCTTCAAGTTACAGGGTTTCTTCCAGTGTGTTACAGGCCTGGCGGCACGCCATGCTTTACTAGCCCCACTGCCAGGATAAGCCTTTCTTGTTTATGTTTTTAGGGAAACAAAAATAAATAAATAAATCACTTTTTTTTTTTCTTTTTAAGTCAGATGGCAAGCAAAAATGGATGGATAAATATATACACTCACCGGCTACTTTATTAGGCAGTACTGGGTTGGACCCCCTTTTGTCTTCAGAACTGCATTAATCGTTTGTGGCATAGATTCATCAAGGTACTGGAAATAATCCTGAGTCTGGTTCATATTAACATGATAGCATCAGGAAGTTACTGCAGGTTTGTCAGCTGCACATCCATGATGTGAGTCTCCCATTCCATCACATCCCAGAGGTTCTCTACTGCTGACTGTGGAAGCCATTCGAGTTCAGTGAATTTATTGTTGTGTTCAGAAAACCAGTCTGAGATGATTCATGCTTAATGACATGGCGTGCTATCCTGCTGCAAGTACCCATCAGAACATGTGGTCATAAAGGGATGGACATGGTCAGCAACAATACTCAGGTAGGTTGTGGCGTTGACACGATGCTCAATTGGTAGTAATGGGCCCATAGTGTGCCAGAAAAATATCCCCAAAACCATTGAAGCACCACCACCAGTGTGTTGTGCGTTCAGAGATCCTCTTCTGCATAGTTTTCTTAACTCACATATTGTTGTTTCGAGTTATTTACATATTCTGAATGTGTCTGAGCTTTCCAATGACGTCAAACCCTTGGAAATAAAAAAAAAAAGTTGTTCTTTACTACCAAGTTTGTGTGCATTAATAACATTTAAGTCTATTTGTGATTTAGAAGCACAATTAAAGAAAAATACACTTGAGTTGCTTTAGCAGAAACAAAAAATCATTTTCTGGACCATCAAATATAAAAATAATCCACCAATTTCCATCAGTTGTATTTATTTATAGTACTTAAATTTATTATATATTGTTTTATATTATTTGAATTAAATAAAAATAATAGTAGCTGTAGACGTGTAAGCAGAGCATCATTTACCAAGCAAAGTCATATTTACAGTTCTGACTAACTGGAGCGACTCCTACCACTAACAGTTGAAAGGAATCCAATCGCTAATGGTCAACACCATCAACCCTCTCAGCAGCTATGACCTAGCTTCCTCTGGTCATATAATATTCCTGGAATTGTTTTCTTTCCACTGGCATCTGCAGCTTTTTTTTTTAGTGACTTTGTTTTAAGCCAGTTTTTCATTATTACTTTTAACACAATCCTTTGGTAAGCTAACTGCAGCGTTGCACTTTGAGCTCATGTTACGGAAAATAAACTGACATTTTCATGCAGTACCTCACGGAGCAATAGGGGGCGCCAGCGGACCACCAACAGTCCAGGGATCACAGTTTGAGAAAGAGTTTGGGCATGGAAGAAGGAAGGATTCTGGAAATCCCAGGATGTAACATCCATAATTGCATCCATATGCCAGCATCCTTTCTGTTTCCATGGTAACTAGAGCAGCCATGCCAAGTGGAAAAAGTGGGAGGAAAAGGTATGTGGGATAAAGATGGAGTGAGGAGGTTAGAGAAAGATAGTTACTGGAATGCAGCATGTTAACTAATCGCTCATTCATGATAAGAGCCCTCCTAAATGAGGTCTGTGGAATTGTGTGTGTGATCCCCATGAGAGTACACTTACAATTAAACAAATGTGAGAAAATATCACAGCACTCCAAACTGCTCTTTTCTTCTGTTTAGTGAAATATTGAAGAGTGATGAAAACTCTTCAATATTTCATTCTGATCATAAGGCTGATCAGAATGGCAGCCTCAGCTGTGCATGCATTCATACACTGATATAAAGATTGTTAAGCAATGTAGATGAAGATAAGTACCTGGACCCCAAAGTGGGGTTGCAGTTCTCATTGAAATTCAACCAACACTGGACAATGAAATTCCCATAGCCCCCTCAGCAATTCTGCAAGATAAAGATCTAGTCCACTGTTCAACAGCCAGGACAAAAGTCACAGTACTGAGTCAAAATTGAAAGCCTTAGATTATGCTTTCACAGGGAGAATGAGGAGTGTGATCCCTCGATAGATGGTGCTAGAGCATGTGCTCCAGCACCCTTTTTTAAAAATTGAACCTACCACCTCAGTCTACCTCTTTACAGCTGTTGTCTGGGTTTCCATGTGATACTTCACAGGTATGCCAACTATGACAGCGCTTTCAGTATCTCAGGGAGAAATCTAGTCCACTCCTGGCACTCTGCCTCTGAAGTACGTTTTTACTTCCATGATGATATCTGCCACAGCATGCAGACCAGATGTAAATTTAAATTTTAATCAGATCTTACTGTGGGCGCAGAGATATGCCTCAGTAGTTCATTTTCATTGAATGGGAATTTTCCATTTGAAAATTAAGAAACAATAATGTTTCTTCATTAAACAGTTGTTTAATGAATAAAATGGATGTCCATTTTTGTCATTTCTGGTATTAAAAATTCTCGTGTGTGTAGAGGGGTGAAAAACAAGTAGTAAATAAAAACAGTAAGTTAGGAAATAGGCACCCCAACATAATTTTTCATTTTGTATCTTTTAATTTCTTGTAATAAGTTGTTTAGTGTTATTTCGGTTGGTCCGTGCAGTTCCGCACGCAGCCGCTGGGGGCGCTGTAGCGTTGGTGGCGTGGAGGGAATTGAGCACACAAGAAGAATAAATCTTCCGAGTGAATCTGAAAGAAGCTCAATGTGTGTGCCTCGTTTTCTCACCCACAGGTTAGTAAAATGTATTTCGATGCATATTTATTAGTTATCTTTAAGAGTAAAAGAGGTTAATAAAGCTGAGTGTCAGTAGTGAGTCACGCTTCTTAGTTTGTGATGAGTGTCATGGAGAAACCGGGACATATTTCTGAAGCTGGTTAATAGCTAATGCTAGCATACTTTGTGCATGTAGTGACATAGCAGAGGGGCAGCTGACGAACTGTGGGTTCATTTTGAATCTATTGTGTTTTGCACAGTCTGAGATGGTTCTCACACAAAGGATATTAGTTTGGTCTTTTTCTTTTTTATTTGTAAAATTGACGTTTCTGTATGTTATTGCAAAAAACAATATTATTACATTCAGTGAGTAAATAATGGCTGCCTATATGTGCACCTTAGTAAAGACACTGCTTTAAAGGAGCATGACAAAAGCTAAATGTTTAAATATTAAAGTTTATGTTATTTGTGCAGAGTAAAAATATCTGTTAAAATCACTAAAAGCCATCTGTAGATTTTCTCACTGGACAAAATTCATAACGTAAACAGAATCATGTTAAAGGAATTTTCGTTTGGCTTAAAGGGATATTATGCCTATTTGTGATGTACTGAAGTTAAGGTTATCTATTGCAGTCACTGAGTGATATCTGAAGTTTTTGATACGTATTGCATATGAAGTATTATATATGGAATATGAACACACTAGAAGAATAAATCTTCCGAGTGAATCTGAAAGAAGCTCAATGTGTGTGCCTCGTTTTCTCATCCACAGCATCACTCATTGAGGGAAGATAATTTTTCTACAATACCCTCAGCCACCCAAGGTTGCAGGGTAACATGTGCAGGCAGATCTGTCCACACAACAGATTGCAGAGAGCAAACAATATTGTATATCTGAATGACATTTTTTGCCATTGTTCCTTTTTCATTTTTTAAGGTATTTTGTAGTTATTTTCACCATTTTCACATTCTTTGTTTCAAATAAGCAATAATATTCTGTAAAACCATCCAATCACTGAATTGTAGCTTTTGAATGATCTAGTATTCAGTTTCAGAAGTTTTTCGGGACTAAAATGAAGGTTGTAATACAAAAGAAGGGTACAAATTGAGCAAAGCAGCATAAAGTAAAAATTGAAACGTGGTAGATTTTACCATGTCAACACAGAGGCGTTTCTGCCTTCCTGTCAAAGGCCTGGTTGCTCCAGCCTCTGAGCTGAGATGAGGAACCACAGTCCTACACATGTTGCCTTAAAGCTCTGCCAAGAACACTTTCTTGATAATTTGGTGACACCCTGACTTCGTCATTTTGTTTTAAACTACCAAATTTGTCAATAATTGCCCTAAGCAATATATTTAGTTATCCATTCTCAAATTAAGCTTATTGTTGCACAATCCTCCAATGTATAATGTTGGAGTTTTTGTAGCTTTATCACCCTTTTAAACTGTGCAAGTGGTTAAACATGACATCATATTCTATAATGAACACCAAAAGGGCAAGACAGATGAAAATAGATAAAAATATATGAAATGTAGGGAACTTTAAGAAACACAAGAGCATAAAATGTTAGAAGATTAGGGCATATCTTAGCAAGTTTCAAAAACTTGCTAAGATACGTGGACAGAGATTTTAGACTTAATCATTTTGTAGAAATGTGCTGAAACCAACATGTTAAAATGGTGAGATAACAGAAACAAAGTGAAAGAGGCTAAATGAAGAGATAGTGGTGTGCCATAGCGCTTCAGCCTGTCTGACTAATAATTCTCTCAGAGAAATCTTTTCAAATGTATTTATAAAAAGGCAACTTTAAAACACCTCCAGATGAGCTGGAATTGGTCCCATTTCGTTCACAGACACCAAACCGAGACCCCTTTCTTTTGAATTCATAAGTCTCATAAGGCTTATAAATGTTGCGTCTAAGCTGTGCAATCATTCACGTTAAACTCCTTTGGATAGGTAGATATGCACAAATTCCCATCCACCTCAACAATATTCCAGGCAGGATAAACAGAAATTAATTTTACTGAAGGGGCAAGGGAGAAAATTCATGTCTTTTCTCCCTTTAGTAAAATGAAGACAAGATGTCTTGGCGTCTTCATTAACAATTTATTGTTTTAACAAATTCATAAGCTGTGTTTACAAATAAATAATCCCTCTATATTTTTATTATCATAGTTAATGTTGTTTTTATATTCTTACCACTTTTAGGACTTTTGTGTGGCAGAAGATGGAGTGGGAAGCCATCTGTTCTTTGCACTTCCTTTGTCCATTATTATTGAAGATTTTATCTTTTGAGAATGACAGCAGACTTATGTGTTCACTGGGTAATTAAAACACTCAGCTGCTATGTGACGTTTTGGCATTTATCACAGCATACTGAGGCAAACGGTCACAATGAAGAAAAACAAACAGCTTGCTTAAATTGGTAGCAGACTTGATATTGTTCATTACATCACTGTAAAGGGGTCACACCGCCAGATATCCAGTTAGCGCAACACAGAGCTAAGCTTAAAATAAACATATTTGCATTTAAATAGCATTTGACTTATAAAAAAATCAACTGTGTGAATGAAATAAGATAAATTTAAGTTTCTAATTAGTTCATAGTTCAAACATTTTGTCACTGACACTTTATGATTTTAAAATGGCTTTTTAAAATCATAAAAGCCATCTTAACAAACAGAAAGTTGACCAAAATGACTTGGCATCACGTTGGTCATCAGTCTACTTCCTGTGTCTGGCTGAATGTTCCAGGAAGTGTAAAAAAAAATGCAAAACACCTGCAATAGGATCGCTTCTTTACCAAAGAAGCAATCCTTATAACTGCATCCTCCACCTGATCAAAGTCATATAATGTTAAAGTGTCCAAGCTTTCAGAGCAACTTCATCTGTCCATGCTTTCATGTAGCAGGTTTTTCTTTCTGGTTATTTTGTGTAGGGGTTTGTTTAAATAACAGCCAAGGAAAAAGACGAACAGATGGTCTGAACCTGTGTGGGTTTACGACAGTGTATTTACCTGTGTTCGAAGGATCTCTCCTTTGGTTAACTGCATGTCTCCAGTGAGTTCTTTAACAATGATGCCCAGGGGTTCCAATCGCTTACTGAAGTAATTGGTCATCTCAGCTGCCAAGGCCTTCATTGGAGCCACATATACTATCTGCAGAGAGAGGAAGGGAGAGAGAGAGGTGTGGAAATAAATAGGATACATGTAAGAGAGTGCTAAGGTGAGCAAGGTAGAAAATGGAGGTAGATGCTGGAAGGACACTGTGGTGATAATTGAGAAAAAGGTAGAATCATTTGTTTCCTGGCAACCATTACAAATCACAGTTCATGGAGAAGATAGCTGCTTGCATGAGGAAAATTTAATGGTTGATGTATGAAAAGTGACTATGTAATAAGAGTGTAAGATCTAAAGATGAAGAACAAAACTCTTGGATGTGTTTGAATAAAAAATATCAATGGTAGAATATTTTAGAGGTCAAACACTGTGGGTTCCTGTGAAAACAAGTTTGGTAGTCGCTAACTTTATTACAGGCCCAACTTACATTGAAATTGTTCATTTATTGTGCAGCTTTCTGAATTAAGAATCTATGTTGTAAATAATAACAATAAAACCTCACTTATATCAAATAGTATTTGAGCTGTAGATTTAAATGTAATAAGACTGAGCTGGGCTGAAGTAATACATAATGCTAACCATTGTGTTGAAATGGATTGTTTGGATTAAATTAGTTGGATTTATAGATATTAGCCAAAATTTGGGGTTAGTTCCACTTTGTCTACATTTCCTCTGAAACTTAGGAAATGAGTTCACTTCTGATCCCACCATTTCCACCTGCTGTAGTGACATCTTACACCTGAAACAGTTAGTCCAGTCAGCTCCTAAATCACAGCATGATCCTAAGAGAAAAACTAAAACAATATCTTGCTGATGTTTTAGTGAGTGATATGAGAGTCAGACCTTAAATTCATCCTTTTTAATAATGCCACCAGGCTGTAGGTGCTGACGGATCTCATGCAGGACTGTCAGCATGGCGATGTTGGTCTTGCCAGCACCAGTCGGAGCGCAGATCAGAAGGTTTTCATTGGTGTTGTAGGCTGTCTCAAATACTAGAGACTGGATCCTGTTCAGACGCTTCATTCCCTTGAACACCAACTGTCCGACCTGAGCATAAAAATTTAGCAGAAGGATTAATAGAAGAGACTGGACCATCTGTGACTCAGGAAGAAAGAAAAAAAAACTACCTTAAAGATGATGACTATCATGATGATAATGGAACATTCAATTAGGAAAAAAAAGATCAATATAGTTTTTTTCCTATCAAACCTTCAGTTGTCATTGAAAGTGAAAAACATCATGTCTTTGCTGAGCAGTTTCCACAGATCAGTTTAATGTAACTTTTTAATTTAAATGTAAATTAAGAATTTATTCCAATTTAAAATACTAAAATATTTTTTTTATCTTAAATCTAATTTAAAATGGGGAATGAGCAGGGAATGTCCAAGCAAAAAAAAAAAAAAGATAGGAAAACACGGTTCAACAACTGACAGAGTCACTCACACAGCTGAGTGGTGGTTAGCCAGTTTCCATTGGCAACTAGATCTGGGCCAGCATCAAATTTTTTTGTGAAAATGCCCCCATAGCCAGTCACCATTCAGTGATAACCCCACCCTCTAGATTCTGGTGAAGTAAAATGCAGGCAAGTGATCTATGACAGTGTCACTGTCTGAGCCAAAATGTGTCTGAGGTGACTGTGCAGTGAGTGGGGCATCAAAAACCACAGAGAAGAAAAGTGTATATGTTTGATCAGCTGTCACTCAAACTGCCATCCATCTGGCTTCACTATGGCAACAGAATGTGGGTGATGGTCCTCAAACTTACCCTGCCTCTGATAAGCACAGAGTGCCACACACTCACACAATACTGTAAAAATACAAGCAACCAAGGTTCCTTCATTCCATTATGAAAAACAAGTCAACCACTCAGACTGTGGAGGCCAACTTAATGTATAAAATATTCAGTTACTGTTAAAACTTATTTATTTAATTAGTAATTTAATAAGGGCATTTATTGAGGTTTAGGTAGCATTATTATATTGCATGTAGGTAATTTCATAATGTTTTATTATGAATAAGTGCTTTATTTGAAGTTTGTATGTTTTATAGCTTAATTGGCCACTTTACATGCAAATGAGGTGTGCCGTAAACGAAGGATAGAGAATAGAGACGGAAAGGCGCTACAAGTAAGATCAACAGAGCCACACAGTTTTTCAACCGTAGTTTGTGGAGGTTAGTTAAGAACCAATTGCTCTTGTAAAAGATTTACGCAAAAACTGTGGAATAAATTTTTCTTTTGCATCATTACATTGGAGCTGTGGAAGTTTTTATTTTCTTTAAACACAAGAGTAAAATCAGCTAAATTAACCTTGGGGCAACACATTTTGTTGAAAAACCAGCTTTGTGGATTAATTATCATCTGTGGACGTATTTCAAGCAGCAACAAAGAAAAAACCAAGCTGGAAGAAATGTGAATCGTGGAAATATTTTATTGAGAAAAATGCTGAGTCACTGTCAATGCTAAGCGTTCTTCTATCCAATCTGCATACTTTTCAGATCAGCAAAGGAATTTTCTGCTGTTGCCATTTGGAAAATGTATGTCATGAACGTTGAAAAAGAAGATACCGTGGTTACAATGGAAGCTAGAGCAGTAAAGGTCACACCTAAAGCTATGGAAGAAAGTTTGCAGCGTGCAATTGGTTTAAGAAGAGTCAAGTTGGCAAAGTTAACAGGGCAGTGAATCAGCTGTGATGGCTGATAGAAACTGAAGATGACATCAGCTTAACTGAAGCAAGTCAGTTAATGAAAGATTTTAATAGACTGTTTGGAGAGTTTTGTGGTTTGAACACAGATGTAAAGGAGCTGCTCCAACAAATGTCAGAAGAGGATTTAAAATTAGATCAAGAAAACTGGTTTGAACCTAAGGCTTTTGTTGAGACAGCTTTGGCTTGGATTGATGAGGAGGCTAAGTGCACAGCAGAGGCTGAAAAATGCAACGATGAGATTAATCCATTCGACAGCGTATCTAATGCATCTTTGTCAAATCGAAGTCGTAAGAGCTCTTCTGAACATGGTTCTTGTGCATCATCGTCTGCATCCTCCACACGAATGAAAACAGAGTTGGAACGAGCTAAGCTGTTGGTTCGGGCATCATCTTTGAAACAGAGAAGCTTACACATTCAAAGAGAGGTTAAACTCAAAGCTGAAAAGAAGGAGCTAGAAATACAAACAGCTCTAGCAGCAAATGAGGCAAAGATCAAGATCCTATCAGAATATGAAGGTTGTGCATCCAAGACATCCAGTTGTGCATCCAAACTGGATGGAATGAACTCCTACGTGATGTCGCACTGAACGGAAGATTTGTTTGCTCAGCAACAGTCAAATAGTCCTTTCCCAATGCAAGAGAGTTAAGTATGGAACAATAATGTTGTTCAAAATGTGCATCAAACACACTGTTACCTCTCAACCATCACAGACACCAAGTGCTCTGCAGGATGTAGTCGAAGTGCTAACAAAGCAGCAGAAGTTGGCAGCATTGCCCCCTCAGAACATTTCCATTTTTAAACGGGACCCATTAGAGTATCGGCTATTCATTCGGGCATTTGAACATGGTGTGGAGGATGAAACAGAATGCGACAAAGATCGGCTGTACTACATGGAACAGTACACAAGTGGACAGCCACGAGAATTGATATGTCTTCATATGGAACCTATGCGTGGATATAATGAGGCTAAGAGACTTTTGGAAGAGTACTTCAGAAACACCTACAAGATATCGGTGGCATACATTAACAAGGCTCTTGGTTGACCAACCATCAAGTCTGACAACAGAGAGGCTCTTCATGCGTTCGGACTCTATCTCACTGGATGTCGTAATGCAATGGTAGATGTAGAGTATATGGAGGAGTTGGATAACACAACCAACATGCGTGCCATCATTGCCAAGCTCCCATACAAAATGAGAGAAAGGTGGAGAATGCATGCTTGTGGAATCTTGGACTGCCACAGTCTGTTATCTTTGTTTAAAAGTGAGTAGTTTAAAACATAGATAACTTAAGTAATTTTTTTGTGAAAAACATTTACTTAAGATTTGGTTTACTGCACGGTACTTTTTTCTTTTACTCGAGTAACATTTTTACTCTTAGTTGAGAAGACTGCTTTTGCATTTAAAGAAATAGACTTCAGAAATTGGAAACCTTAGATTTCTGTAACATATGAGCTAATGTTCATGCAAATTTGCGCATGTTACTCAACATTTTATACATGTCACTATTTGTATCCTTATTGTTTATTTTGTAATAATAAACATGGTCATTTTATTTGAAATGTTACATAAAGGTTTGTTTATGTATTTATATTAAAGTAAAAGCTTGTTTAGTCTGCCCCTCCCCCCACTGCATAGTTGGGTGTATGTTGTCCTGTCCCGTTCAAGTTCACTCAGGATTTTAAACAAACACACAATATCAAAATTTATAAAAATGACAATGGCGTGAAGCTATTTCTTCTCTGGTATTATCCATCACTGGTACCAGTATTATCCATCACAGTATTAACCAGTGATGAATAATACTGGTTATCCATCACTAACCAGTACAAGAGTGATTGGAACACAGCCACAAGCAGACTTCTTAAAAAACTTTATTTCTAGCTAAAGAATATTATGAGCAGAAATGCACAGAGGATGATACAATTAATTATAATCATGAAGAGATTAAAAACAAACAAAAATAACACTCAATATCCCAAGTCAATAGGCAATCTCAAAACATAATTGTCAAAGTCACCAGACCAGGGAACACCAACAGAAGAAAAATTTAAGATCCACATTAAAGGCCCCATCTGACGTTTGAATCAGAACTTTTAGCTGTTAGACCAAAACACTAAGACAAATAAAAAAACAGGCAAATCATACATATTGTACTGAAAATCTTGATTATGTGACAACTAAATGACACATTTTGACTGAACAAAATTAAATCACATCTAGATTCAAAGGGATAATAAACTGCTAAACATTTTTTTTTTCCTTTTTCATAAAACAGTTATTTCCTTCTGTGTTCCTTCTTTTCCCATAATAATGCTGATTCAGGAAGCATACGCAGCAGTATTATTTATTCAAGAATTCATTAGAAGTATGTCATCACTTTCCTCTTTCCTTCACTCCATTCCAGCACTCACAGAAAGAGTGTATGTCAGGCAAGGAAATGCTGGGTTCTGTTCGGAAGTTGGCCCTGGAGACCAGCAGGAAGGAAGAGGTTATTAATGTATCAAAGAGTAACTTTATTAGAGTTCATTTAAGCTGGAATATGTAAGGTGAACTGCTACAGTGAACTGCTTGGTGACTTGAGTGTATGTTGCAGCTATAGTTTGTGCACTTTACTACTGGCAGCTAACAAAACCCAACACCATAACACACCTGCCAAATAAATGTTTTACCTGGAAAAAGCCAAAAGCAATTTAAACCGGGATGCAGTCAATGTACCAAATAATTTGTGTCCAACCAAATGAGGCAGAATCAGTGGAGAGCCAAAAACATCTTAGAGGTTTGTATTTATTTTATTTTAATAAATTATTATTAAAAAAGTCAATTATTTAGCTTAAAAACCGACATAAGACTAAAACCCCAAAGATACTAAAATTCATCCAACCATAGACTTCTAACATTAGCAGGCCATCTCTACGTCAACATGGCATATGGCATACCCTGCTTTAAAACCCATCTGTATATGTGTAACAGAGCAAGCCTGCCCTGCCGAAAGCTGAGCAACAAACAAAACACTAAGCACTGCAGAACACGTTGCTCTGTGTTAGGTGCTCAAGATAAATTGTGAGGACATAAGGTCCTCTAAAATTAGACACAACAGTGTACAAGTCTTTAAAGGGATGCGGGATTAGTTGTAATAA
This sequence comes from Brachyrhaphis roseni, assembly GCA_903066815.1. NCBI lineage: Eukaryota > Metazoa > Chordata > Actinopteri > Cyprinodontiformes > Poeciliidae > Brachyrhaphis > Brachyrhaphis roseni. The sequence continues at coordinate 4,089 of CAEFZY010008574.1, read as the reverse complement.
TAGACTTTATTTGAGAAATATTTATATTGGATGTAAAAACAACATAGAAAAAATGGTGTAGGTTGTTTGGTTTTTATAAACTTAAATAAAATATTGCCATCTTGATGGCAGCATAAACGTTGTCATCTTGTTTATGCTGCAATGCATTCTGGGTACATGATGAAGGTTAGGTTGGATTGCGCTAGCTCCATCCAGCCAAAACAGCAATGAGTAAAGTAAAACCTATTCAACTTGAACCGGAGCGCATTGAAATGTAGAAATCACAAGAGGTAATGAAGATGAGGAGGACCAAACGAAGGAAGAGGACAGATGTGGCAGAAGAAACTGGTGTTTGTGCTGCTACTGCTGCCACCTTCAGCTTCATAAATAACGACTGATGCATCACCTCTGGTCGGACTGTGTGATCCGTTAAGTAATTCTGTAAGTAGCTCTGTGTCAGGTCCAATCTTCGGTCCTGTAACACCTGTTTAGTGTCCGGTCTTTGGTCTGCTGCTGGATCTGTGGTTTCACATTCAGTACCAAAGGCAGTAGCAATAACTTCCTTAACATTTTAAAGAGCTTCCAGTGGTGCCAGTTTCCTTTTTTTTTCCATGTGGGAAGCCATGCAGACTTACCTCACTATTTGTTTATTTTTTTATACTCCAGCCAAAAACAACACAGTGTGGCAATTCACACCAATCAAATACAATATAATAATAAAAAACTGAGGTAAAGTTAGAGTTCTTGTGTTTACTCTGTAGATTTCAGTTCAGAACAGATCAAAGTGCATCATTAACCCAGCATGCATTGAGCAGGTGAAACAATGGCAACCTAATGGGTGGAAAACATAAAAAAAGAAATAACATCTGTTACGTCCCCAAGGCAGTCTAGGGGTTTTATAGGGGGGCTGTAACAATAAATAAACCAGGGAAAAATGAAGAGGCAAACCAGGAGGGTAAAGTTAAAGGTTTCTCCTTTAATAATAATCTGAAGAAAACCTAAAGTCAAAAAAAAGAGAACCTAAAAGAAAAAGGGAAAGTAACAACAACAAAACAGACAGGGTTTCTAGTAACCAGATCCTCCATCACAGCACCACAAAGCTGCAGCACACATGCTGCCCAATTGGCCAAGAGGCCCTGAAGAACAGTTTCCCAGCTAGTCTTATACTCTGCTAATCATGAGGCAGAGTGAAACCAGCTGGGTCTGCTTAACCTGCTGGAGCTCAGCAGTAACCTGAAATGGGGGCGGAGCCCCACATGCAGCCACCTCTGCATGTAACAACATCTTTGAAGCAGTCATGAGTTTTTATGTATCTCAAACAGGAATTCTTTAGTTAATAGGAAAATTACAACATATTTAGATCAACATGTTCAACTAATCATGGATCAATTTAACAGGACGGACATGAATCTAGCAGTATCTCAATAACTGGTGAAGTGTGATGTGATCTAAGCAAAAAATACCTGGGATAAGGGAGACCATATCCAACAATATTAAAGTCACAGGTGAGTTTAGAGAGTGATATAACTATATGTATGTTTTTACAGTGAGAAAGCATCTCACTAATACAACTGTTTTCGATGGACTGGCAACCTGTCCAGGGTGTACCCAACCTCTCGCCCGAAACATTAGAGATAGGCACCAGCACCCCTCCCGACCCCACTAGGGACAAGGGTGTAGAAAATGGATGGATGGATAATACAATTGTTCCTTCCAACCAACTTAGAAAATGATGTGACAGTCAATGACAATGCTTTTGTCAACAAATGATGGCTTCACTAGCATATCTGTCAACTTAGTGCACCATCCACAACACTCCTCTCCTACTCTTGGCTCAAGCCCTCCGGCAAGTGCAGCACCCACCACTTCCTATGTGGAACCAGTCTTAGTGAACAGATTCAGAAATATGACCCAGAAACATACCTCCTCCAACTCGCACTCATTATCTCTACATGGGGGATAATGAGGCATTCTTAAGCTAGAGGAGATGCACAGTCCCTGGAAGTAAAGTTTTTAAATAAATTAAAAAACAAATCAAAGAATTGCAAGATCAGATGTATCACTGCAACGACACTGACAAACATAGGAGACTTCTTTTACTAAAATCAGAATATAACGAGCTCACTACCTACAAAATAGCAACTAATCTACTGTGGTTGAAACAATCATATTACAATCAGGGTAAGAAGGCAGGAAAACTCTTAGCTTGGAGGCTTAAAAAGTTACAGACAAATCAGACCATAAATTTATTCAAATTAAACATTGGTGAGAATCTGGTGGATCCAAAAAGCATAAATGATGCATTTGCAAAATTTTATGAAAACTTACATACATCCCAATATCCAGACAACACAAATGAACAGAAGCAGTTTCTGGACCAACTACAATTTACAAACCTGTCAGAAGAGAGTAAAAACAATTTGAATGAAAAGCTTAGTATTCAAGAACTTAAAATGGCTCTAAGCCACATGAATTTTGGTAAAGCCCCTGGGCTCGATGGTCTACCAATTGAACTTTACAAGAAATTTCCAGATAAATCACTGCCCCCTCTACTTGAAGCACTCAATGAATCTTATGAAAAAGGCATACTGCCCCCATCATTGGCAAATATTTCTCTTTTATTAAAGCCAGGTAAACCCCCAACAGAAATGAGTTCATATAGACCCATTTCTTTAATGTCCTGTGACACAAAAATTCTATGCAAAGCTTTGGCTTGAAGGATTTAAACGCATATTCCTAATTTAATCTCAAATTACCTAAATAAATTTGTTATTGGGAGTCAGGCCTTTCACAATACCCACTGATTACTAAATATATTATATTCAAAACAGTTTGCTATGGATCATGCCTTTCTGTCATTAGATGCTGAAAAAGCTTTTGACAGGATCGAATGGAGTTACCTCTTTGATACCCTTAAGAGATTTGGCCTAGAGAAAAAAATTGTTAAAATGGATTCAATTACTATACACTGAGACAATAACTAAAGTTGCAACAAACAGTCAACTTTCAAGATCTATAAATCTTTGTAGAGCGATACAGCAGAGATGTCCGCTGCCCCCCCTTCTTTCTTGTTTGCCATTGAGCCGTTTTCCATGGCAATATGAAAATCTCCTGATATCAATGACATTCTAATTGGAGATGTAAAGCACCGGTTGTCTCTTTTTGCAGACGACATTGTTTTGTTTTTAACTAATCTGGAAGAGTCTGTTCAGGCTATTGATACAATTCTGAAGGAATTTGGAGAATTCTCAGGATATAAAGTTAACCAAAAGAAAAGCTCCTTATTATTGCCGAACAGAAATAACCCTTCTATGCAAACACAATTCATATGTACCTATGAGAGCTTCACCTACCTAGGAATTAAGATTAACCCAGATATAGAGAAGATAGTTTCTATAAATTACAATCCTTTAGTGCAGAAAATATTAGACTCCCTGATAGCGTGTATTAATATAATTAAAATGTCAATTCTCCCAAAATTCTTATATCTTCTCCAGTCCATTCCTTTCTACATCCCAGCTTCCTGCTTTTCCTCTATGGATGAAGCCCTTACCAAATTTATATGGAACAATAAATGCCCCAGATTGCGCCTCTCTCTTCTTTATCTGCCCTATGATCAAGGTGGGCTTAGAGTACCGAACATTAAGCTGTATTAATGATTGGCGCAGCTTTGTGCTGCTACTTGTTATTTTTTCACCAGTGACATACCCTCTTGGGTACAGAGAACAACTCATTAACATTACCTCTGACATCCTGTCTTTACTCAGCTGAACTTAAACATCTGTTTAAAAAAAACATCAAAAATCCTTTTCTCAAAAACACAATATCAGTTTGGCACAACCCTCATACAGTCTTAGATGAGGTGTCCAAGATCTCATGTCTGTCACCTATTTAGGGAAATAGGTGACAGATAGGTGACAGGAAGAGCAGGCAGAGGTTTTAGAATATGGCTTAAATAAAATAGGGGACCTTTATAGTGAAGGAATTTTGATGTCAACAACTGGTAAACAAATACAGTCTACCCCAAAAGCACTTTAAGTACTTTTAGAGTAGAAGCTTTGTTACTGCCTCACTGAAATCTACTGCTGAACCTCCACTTTCTACCATAGT
>CAEFZY010008572.1:0-25929 GCA_903066815.1 Brachyrhaphis roseni | reverse complement strand
TGTGTGTGTGTGTGTGTGTGTGTGTGGCGAGAACCTCAGGCTAATGGTTTTGGTTCCCCAGGGAGGAGAGACTGAGAGTCTCAGCCTGTTGTGTCCATTAGGAGGAAATGGACACTGTTGGTCAATCAGAGATAAGTGTTTTCACTCAGGTCCTCAGATAGTAGGCGAACCTGGTTATGGTTCAGCAGACACACGTTAAATCAGCTGCCAGCGTCTCCGGGAGGAACTTCTTCAGATCTGAACCGGTCCGGACCGGTCTGTGGGCCTGGTGCAGAACCAGAACGTCATGCTGAGGTTGGAGTCCAGCAGTGTTTCAGTGACACAAGGCCATTTTCAGGACCCAAACCCCATTTAGACTCACGTCTGCTTGGTAAGATTCTCTAGAACTACATCAGTATCTCTAGAACCACCAACACTAAGGGTTCCAAGAAATGATCTAGAACATCTTTGAGCACAGGTGTGTCCAGGCCTGTCCTGCCACCTTCAGACACATCTCTGATTAGCAGGGCTCTGGAGGACCTGACTGCACTGAGAAGATAATTCAGATGATTCAGGCGTTTTGGACAGTGGAACATCTACAGGTTGCAGGTCTCCAGAACAACATTAAACTCTAGAACTACCTAAAAGCTTGCTGGGGTTCTTTCTCCAGAACTCCATTTAGGATCTGCAAGTATCTGGACAGTAAGAACTGATAAAGACTCCTTAGAGATTCCCAAACAACCAAAAGTGTTTCTAGAAGCTCCTGAAAGCTTTCTAAGACCAACACAAAATACTACAGAGAAACCCTCAAGAACATCTTGGAGGGTATCCAGAATAACATCAAGATTTCCTAGAACTACTTAGAAGCACTTTGTGAACTGCCGTAAACTGCCTTTCTACCACAAAATGTTAGCATAAAAGCTCACCAGATCCCTGAAAACATTCTTTAGAACAGCCTCTAGGAGTCCCTACAGATACTTAAACTGTCTGAAGAAGCACCAAAAAAACCTCAAGAACCACTCAAAGCAATTCTAGAACCACCTGAAAGTTCTCAACTAACAACACTAAGGGTTCCCAGAAACCTTCTAGAACGTGTTAGAGGGTCTCCAGAACAACATTTGGACTCTACAACCATCTAAAGTTCTCAGGGCACTTTCTCTAGAACTGGCCTAAAGGATTGTTAAAACCACCATACGAGTCAAAACACAAAGAAGTCCATAAGAGTTTTGCCTAGAATGTCTGGAGAAGCACCAAGTGACTCAAGAACAACTCAGTGTTTCTAGAACCATCTGACATCTCTCAGAAACTCTAGAACTTCCTAAAATACTTTCTCTAGAACCGCCCTAAAGGATCTCGAAATCATTTCTAGGATCACCACAAAAATTCTGCATGAACACAAAGTCTCGGCAGAACAACCGTTGAGTCTCCGTAGAGTCGCTCAGTCTGTCTGGAGAACAGCTCAAAGTGTTTCCAGAACTTTTCTGTGCCGAAGTGGTTCTGAAAACAGAACCTGCAGGTGTTGACCGGCCCACTCTGGACTTCCTGAGTGGTTCTGATAGATCCAAAGGAACATTCAGAAACTGGGAAGCCTTTGGTTGTTCTGCTGATCGGACCAGCTGTTTGGACCAGGTGGGTCGGAACCAGAAGTCCAATACGTTCTCCTCCTCCTCTTCAGACAGGTCAGAGGATCTCTGTTCCACCTCTAACGTATCCAGAACCATGAGAATATGGACTGGACCGGTTGTGTGGATTATATTTCTGCTGGGTCAAAGCTTAGGTCCAGTTAGAAGGATCGGAACCAGAACCAAAAACCACCAAGTCACGCCTGAACACCGGGCTGGTTCTGGTCCTGATTTATGAGTCCGTCTTACTAAAACCAGGAGCAGGTCCAATCCTTCAGCCCATCAGAACCACAGAGAAACAATGCAGAACTGCTGGATCATCATCAGCAGGACACAGAAACGGGACGGGCAGAACTCACCTCCGCTCGGTCCGGCTGCTCATCGGGTCTGAGGAGGAGGAGGAGGAAGAGGAAGAGCAGGAGGAGCTCCCAGCTCAGACTGGGCGGGTCCGACAGCTGGACCAGGGATCGGCCCGGGCCGGACAGCTGAACCGGCTCAGTGTTTTAGAAATAGTTTGCTGATGAAGAACCTCGGAGGAACCGAACCGGGTCTAAATCCAGCTGCTGCATCAGAACCATTCTGCTCTGCAGAAGCAGTTTGGGTCAGAACAAAGTTCTTCAGTTCAGTTTCTACCGGGTTCTAAAGCTGCAGTCCAAACAGAACCACCCAACAGGTTCTGCACTGAGATGGGTTCTGCAGTGTTCCAGAGGGACTGGACCGGTTCCGGTTCTGGACAGGAAGACATCAGCAAAACCAGAGATACTGCCAGTCCACAGGTCAGAGGTCAGCGGTTCTGGACCGACCCTGGTAGAGTTCTGCCAGAACCAAGTCCATGATTCCCTGGACCAGAACCCAGAAGAACCACTGCAGCCAGAGTCCGGACCAACACCAGGTACCGGGTCGGCGCCAGCAGAACATCAAGTCCTGCCCTGGTTCTGGTCCATTAGGACCTGAAGGGTTCTGCTTCTGAACCCGGGTCATCAGAGACCAGAACTCCTCGGCTCGGTTCTGGTACCAGTGGGATCCATTAGAACCACATGCAGTTATTGGACTGGGTCAGAACCTGCTGCCGATGGATGTTTCTGTTAGGCTGAGACAGAACCGCCTCGGTTCTGGTTCTGCTCTCTCTCTCTTTCCTCCGCCCCCTCTCCTTTCTGCGCATGCGTGCTGCCCTCCCAGCCTCCAGTTTCCGTGTTGTTCTGTATGTCAGCGCAGTGACGCGGATCATCACAGTCGGTAAGTTTCGCTCTAGAACCCGGTTCCGATACCGGCTCCTCTGAGCTCCGTGTGTCCGCCGCCGCGGCTCCTCGGTCCGGATGGAGCCGGCGGCCCGGCCCGGCCCCAAAGGCCCCGCTGCCGGCCTCCGAGCCACGGATCTCCCCTGATCCGTTTCCTCTGTCAAGGCGCCGCTCCGACGGACGCGACGCGCTTTCGGTCTGCCTTCAGAATAAGAGCTGCTCGTGTCGGAGCTTTTACTCAGACTGGTCCAGTTCTGACCAGCTGTCTGGGCTGGTCTCGTTCTGTGGTGGTTCTGAAAGGTTTCTGGAGTGTCGGAACCGGACTGGGCCCGTTTGGGTCTCTACTTTGGTTCTGGTGCATCAGACCTTTACTCTGAAGGTGTGTGCAGACTTCCGGTCTGAGTGTTTTATCAGTGACTTCCGGTTGAGGACCGGAGCAGGTGGGATCAGTACTGGTTCGGTATCACCATGACAACAGGGACGGTCACACACACCTGTCAGGGGCAGATGTTTTTTGACCTTTGACCTGAAGCTGTGATGTCGTTCTGATGTCAGAGAGAAAAAGAGGAGAGGGAACCACAGAGGAAGACGAGGAGGAGATGAAGAACAAAGTCAGCAGCACTCAAGGTACCGTCTTCCTCCTCCTGGTGCTGCGCTGTGATTGGCTCAGGTGAGTCCAGGTGTGAGTCTCCGCTCTGCTCCACAGTCAGCGTGAAGAGGCGTTCCTGGTCCTGGCAGCAGTACCTGAACGAGCAGAAGGCCGAGGCAGCTCCGCCCTCTCTCTTCACCCAGGTGAGCCCAGCTCCGTCCTGAGCCAGGTGAGCCTCACCTGTCCTGATGGACGCATGTCTGTCCCTCAGGACCAGTCCTGTCCCAGCAGGAGGACAGCCTTCAAGGTGGGCATGAAGGTGGAGGGCATCGACCCGCTGCATCCCTCCATGTTCTGTGTGCTTTCTGTCGCCGAGGTAACCGCTCAGCCCCACCCCCACCGCACCTGAGTGGGAATGGCCACCTGAGCCTTGTGTCTCTCTCAGGTGATTGGCTGCCGGTTGCGTCTCCACATCGACGGATACTCTGAGTGCTATGACTTCTGGGTAAACACCGACTCACCTGACATCAGACCCGCTGGATGGTGCAGAGAGCACGGCCACAAGCTCCACCCACCCAAAGGTGAGAACAACTCCACCCCCACAGGGTGAGAACAGGCAGCCAGACAGCTGAGTCCTGCTCCACCTGTCCATCTGTCTGCAGGTCACAGTGAGACGGAGTTCGATTGGCAGGACTACCTGCAGTCCTCAGGGTCCCTCGCAGCTCCGCCCACCCTGTTCACCTGTCGCTCCACCGTGAGTCCACACCTGTCTGTCTGTGTGTCTTCCTGTCTCTGCCGTCCCCTAACCGTCTGTCCACCTGTCTGTCCCTTAGGTGTGTGACTTCCAGGTGGGGATGAAGCTGGAGGCGGTGGACAAGAAGAACCCAGGACTGGTGTGTGTGGCGTCTGTCGCTGATGTCATCAACAACCGTTTCCTGGTTCACTTCGACAACTGGGACGACACCTATGACTACTGGTGAGACTGGGGGCAGACTGGGGGTATGCGGGGTCAGCCAGAGACTCTGGGTTCTGTCAAGTCCAGGTGAACGAAGCCGTTGTCCTTCTGATCTTCTGTGGCTAAAAGTTGCAGGAGGTCCAGTCCGACCTTCCACAGAACTGCGGCTGGTTCTTATGGTCGACATGGTAACCTCGGACCGCCGCGCTCGTCGAGTCCAGTTCCTCATGTTTGCATCACAAACCAAACTGTGAACGGCTTTGGTTCCAGTTAAAGGAGCGACTGCTGCTCTCCCTCAGGCTCAGTCAGCTGAACCAGCAATAGATCCTAGAGTGAAGATAGAGCTACGTTTCCAGATGCTGCCAGGTTAGGCAGCTACCTGGCAGCAGGTATCAGGTGGATGGATGAAAAACATCCAGACATCATTCTGGTAGTCATGTTAGCCTCTTTAGGCCTTTACTCTACAGAAACCGGGCAGGAAGTGGCAGAGAGAAGGGGAAGCCATGGAGGAGCAGGAATGGAGGTCAGGATGGTTGGGGAGAGGCCGGCTCTGACCGCGCCGCAGGCCATACTCCAAGCCACGCCCCCATCCAACAGGGATGGGAAGCCCTGTTGGATTTAAAACTAGCTGACCAATTCATCAGTTTGGTCAGTGATTGGACTAGAAAACCAGTCACAGCAAAGAATAGACCACGGGACGAGGACAGGTGTCTCCTCAGGTCTGTGGTAGTTCCAGTGCTGGCAGCAGGGGGCGTTGCTGACCTGTCCTCTCTGTCCTCCAGGTGTGACAGCAGCAGTCCCTACATCCATCCGGTGGGCTGGTGTGAGGTGCAGGGCCGACCGCTGACCGCGCCGCAGGGTATGTACCGGAACCAGAGCCTGGACCTGAACCTGAACCAGCTACATGTAGAGAACAGCTTCTAGCTTCCAGTACAATTACTACTGGTAGTAATACTGGTAGTACTGGTAGTACTTATGGTGCTGGTTGTACTGGTAACAGTGGTGTGCTCCAGGTCATCCCAACCCAGAGGACTTTGTGTGGGACGACTACCTGCAGGAAACTGGTTCCACGGCTGCTCCCAGTTCAGCGTTCACACTGGTGAGAGGGGGCGGGGCCAGGCAGACTGGAGACCAATCAGAGTGCTCCATACGGTGCCCGACAGCTCATTCTGTGCCTTTGTCCAATCAGAGAGCTCCGCACGGTTTCCAGGTGAACCACAGGTTGGAGGTGGTGGACAGGAGGAACCCCATGCTGATCCGCGTCGCCACGGTGACGGACACCGAAGAATACAGGGTGAAGGTACGGCGCACTTCCTGTCACCTCTGTGATGTCATCAGAGGGGGACGATGACAGACGGCGTGTCCCCGTAGGTCCACTACGACGGCTGGTCCACCCAGTTGGACGTCTGGATGGACAGTGACCACACAGACCTCCACCCGGTGGGGTGGAGCCAGCGCACCGGGCACCCACTGGAGCCCCCCCCAGGTCAGGGGGCGGTGGTAAAGAGACAGATGGGACAGGGACAACTGTAGGTATTGGGTCCTGAAGCCTGTCTGTCTCCTGTTGGACAGGGTCGTCCCCACTGCCGTCTCCGTCTCAGGGAGTGTGTCCCACTGCTGGCTGCAGAGGCGTTGGACACATCAAAGGAGCCAAATATACGGGACACCACAGGTACCTGTCCCTCCACCTGTCTCTCCACCTGTCCACAGTGTCTCAGGGTGTCTCCGTCCGTCCCCAGTGCCTTCGGCTGTCCGTACTCAGACATCAACATGAGGAAGGAGGTGGTGCTGCCCGACCGGCTGGGTGGGGAGAGGTCCGTCACCTTGGTGTCCCTGTCTCACCTTCACAGGTAGCACGGAGCGCAGGTTCTTATTCTGAAAGGACAACAGGATGCTTCCTGCTCTGGTGAGCAGGAAGCAGAAGAAGTTTGTTCTCATCGTCCATCTTCCTGTCTGTCCTCCTGTCCAGCAGAGGCGTCCAGGTGAAGCAGGAGTCCACTGATGTCCCTCTGCTGCCTCTGGGGAAGAGGAAACGATTACCTGACAGGTGAGAGCAGCTGCTCTCTGATTGGCTCTTCTCACAGTGTTCTGTCCAATCACAAGCAGCAGAATTTAAGAATAAAAGTCAAGAAGTGGAGCAGTGAAACGATTGGTCTCTGAGGATCATCTGGATGCTGCAGAACCTCAACAGAACCTCAGTTGTTCTGTTCAGGTTCTACATCAGTAGAACCCAACAGAACCTCTGTATGATCTCAGCCCAGATCACCTATTTGGTTCCAAGCAGCCATCTTTAATAAAACCACAGAAGAAGAATGTTTGATTTCACTGATATCTTCTCTGGCTCCGCCCACAGACTGACCCAACCAACCAAATGCCTGCGTGTGAAACAGGAAGAGGAGGAACTTCCCCTCAGAACCATCAGTCCAGGTAGGGTTACTCTGATTCTGGTTCTGCATGGGTTCAGAACCGGGCCTGTGGTGTCATCCAGCTCCAGTTCTGCTCGATGGCTGCGGAGAAAGAGTCTGTTTCCATGGAGACCAGGGTGTGATGTCAGAGGGGCGTGTCTGAAGGACCAATAAGGAAACAAAGAAACTGCAGCCTGGTTCTAGTTCTGGTTCTAACTGTCTGCACAGCAACACCAGAACCTCCATCAGAACTGAGGTCTGGTTCAGTCCAAACCTGGTTCTCAGAACTGATCCGGTCCAGTTGAGGCCCGCCAGATTCTGGAAGGTTCTGGAGGCCCGGCCCGGCCCAGCTGCTCTGGTCACTCTGGGTGTGATGTCAAGAGCTTCCTCTCTGTTGTCATGGAGACAGAGACCTGAATCTGACTCAGCAGCACCAGGATGGTTCTGACCTGACCCAGTCCTGGTGGTTCTGGTCCTGATCCGTCTCTCTGGTTCTGGTTCTGACCCGTCAGAGTCCAGTCTGCAGGCCGTCCTCCATCAGTCCGTCTTCCTGTCGGCCATGTCGCCCCAACCAGGTCGCGACCTCTCTCTCTGCTGGGAGCAGCACAGGAAGCTGTTGCCGGGCGTGGCCCGTCTCCACGCCGATGCCGTCCGCCGCTGGACCGTCCAGCAGGTGAGTTCCGCCGCCCCCTGGTCTCCATGGCGACCCGGCCAACCCGCTGACCTCTGCTGTCTCCTCAGGTGTCGGACTTCGTGGAATCTCTTCCTGGATGTGAGGATCAGGCCCAGCAGTTCAGAGACGAGGTGAGACGGCCAATCACAGGCCTCGGCTTTAATGACATCACAGATTAGGACGTCCCACTCACCAAGCACAGGACCACCATGGAGAGGAAACCTCCATCAGAACCGCTCTGCTGCCCCCTGCTGGACCTGATCAGGACATCAGAGTGTTACACACAATCAAAACTTTGATTTATGTTCTGATTGGTTCCTGTTTGTTTGTAGCAAATAGATGGGCGGGCCTTCCTGCTGCTCACCCAACGGGACATCGTCAGGATCATGTCCATCAAGCTCGGCCCCGCCCTCAAGATCTACAACTCCATCCTGATGTTCAAACACGCCGAGGACAAGAGCCAATCACAGGCCGAGGACAAGAGCCAATCACAGGCCGAGGACAAGAGCCAATCACAGGCCGAGGACAGGAGCCAATCACAGGCCGAGGACAGGAGCCAATCACAGGCCGAGGACAGGAGCCAATCAGATATCCAGGATCCCAGCACCTGACCGCTGCACGTTATGACTGACCAGGTTCAGTCACCTGATGGTGGCCCCTCCCCCTCAGCCAGGTATTAACCAATCAGGCTGCTGTCACTTTATCTCCTTTAGGCTCCGCCTCTTTGGGATGGGTGGGGCTTAGCTGGATGAGTACAGAAAGGGATTCAGGGATATGTTGTCTGCGACTGAGGTACAGCTGGGAGGAGGCGGGGCCGGATGTGGCTTAGTTTCCATGGTAACGCTGAGACAGCTGGAAACATGCAACTGATGAAGAAGATGATGATGAAGACGACGTCTCATCAGCATCCTGGTGTGATGTCATCACTTCCTGTCAGCAGGACTCTTAACAGGAAGCAGGTGATGATGTCACACTGACGCCCTGCCTCCTCTCCTGATGATGTCATCCCCCGGTGGGCGGAGCTCCAGACTTTCTATTGTTCCTCCACAGAGTTCTATTTTCAGCTTTCTATTCTAGATTTGTATTCTAAAACTGGCTCCGCCCCTCTGTGACGTCACACTAGGGGCGGGGCCAACAGCCAGCTTCTGCAGGTTTCCTCAGGTTTCCATGGCAACACTTCCTGCCTGCTGTCTGTGTCAGTGTTTGACGGATCAATAAAGTTTCTGACCTGAAGCGTGATCATTGATTGGTTTCTCGGGGCGACCGGGGGCGGGGCTTCAGCTGGTCAGAGCTGATCACATGATCAGTCAATTGATCAGTATGCTTCAGGCCAGGGCTTCCCAAACGGGAGTATGGAGGGCCGAGAGGGACACAAATGTATGAATAAGAATAAAATACACTTGAAGTATTTTTATCCAATAAACTCACTTAAAAATAAAATGAGTATAATTATTTCTATAAGTAGAGGAAATAATTAAACATATTTTTTACTCCTACAGTGAAAACTGAGCTGAATATGTTTTATCTCATGATGCACATTATTTAGGGAGCAGACGCATTAAAGAATTTTTCCCCAAAAAATTTAATAATTTTGTTTCTAAGAAAAACAAAAAGCAGGAGGAGCTCCAGGTTGCCATGGAGACCCTGCTTCCTCTCCCACTGAGCTGCTGGTGGTTAACTGGGAATACTGGGAAGAGGTGAGCAGAGAGCGCCCCCTGCTGGTCACACCACACACTGCAGCTCCGGTCGGTGAGGAGTTCACATGGAGACTCTGAGTATAAAAGATGATGCTGCAGCCATGAGAGCGGAGGAGGAAGAGGAGGAGCAGAGCTGAGGTTATTTTCACCGAGTGAGGAGAGGAGAGCGATATTTCAGCGGAGGATCAGTGGGAGGACCAGCCTTTCCCTCTGGAGGAGCAGAGGAGGAGGTGTGAGTCTCTGCAGCAGCAGCAGGAGGAGCAGACGGAGGAGGTGGAGGAGGTGGAAGCATTCCAGAGACGCAGCAGCCGCAGATCCAGCAGTAGGAACCAACGCTCCGTCTGTCTGCCATTGATCCGTATCGGCTCTGCAGCGACTGATTATCTGGGCTCACCAGAAACCAATCAGCTGGTTCCGATCCGTTCTGTGTGTGTGTGTCCTGATCAGTGGGAACTAACTGGTACCGATCATCACAGATCTTCAGCAGTACCAGATAGTTCTGATCAGTTCTGATTGGTTCGATTTCCTAACAGATAATGAGCCTGCTGATACAATAAATGCATGCTGGGAGATGTAGTTCCCATCTATCAGAGTAGAAGGTCCAGGGTCCATCATTGGTTCTGGTTGGTTCTGGGGTCCATCATTGGGTCTGGGGTCCATCATTGGTTCTGGTTGGTTCTGGGGTCCATCATTGGTTCTGGTTGGTTCTGGGTCCAACATTGGGTCTGGGGTCCATCATTGGGTCTGGGGTCCATCATTGGTTCTGGGGTCCATCTTTGGGTCTGAGGTTCATCATTGGTTCCAGTCCTGGGTTCAGTGTGGGTTCTCTGGGTTCCTGCTACTGGTTCTCAGGTGTGGCTCTGTTCCAGGTGAGGTGGCAGTGGGCGGGGCCTGACCCGCTCAGCCACCGTCTGATTGGTGGCCTGTGATGATTGCAACAGGCGGTCTGCTGAGGATCAACGCGCGGCGACAGGACTCTCTGAGGTCCAAACCACACAGATCTCACCCACACAAGAAGAAGAGCAAGAACAAAAGGTAACACACACCCACACACACCGCCAGGGAGGACAGTCCCCGCCTCATAAGATTATGTTGCTTCCTGTCCAGACGCAGTGAGGTGGTGGTGGTCAAGGGGAAGCTGAAGCTGTGCTCCATCTCGGGTCTGGTGGCCGTTTTGGGGATCCTGGTTCTGATGGTCGGGGTTCTGATGGCGGCTCTGGGCTACTGGCCTCGGGATGGACTGTTCTTCAGCTCCCAGCCACAGGAAGGCGCCACTATGGCCTTGACGTCCTTCAGTACTCCAGCACCAGCACTTGTTCAAGACCAGGTGAGAGTTTACCTGAGCAGGACCAGCAGAGTCCTTCATGTGTCCGTTCTGATGTGTCGCTGTGCCGCATGCAGGAACCCAGGTGGGCGGAGTCAGGCGGAGGAGACGGAACCAATGGCAGAGGAAATGGCTTCAATCAATCAGAGACCGTCAACGGAACCTCTCGAGATGTTCCAAAAGGATTTCTGGAAGACTTCCTGGACAGGTGAGCGAACATCAATTACCTCAATGTGACGACCGACCATCAGGTCAGCTACTGGATCTGCGAGCTGACCCTCGATCCAGAATCTGGACGTCCTGGGGGACGTCAGTGGAACGGTCTTTGACCTGCTTCTGAAGCGTCCTGATTGGCTGTCTCTGCAGGTATCTGTACTCTGATAGGCTGAAGGTCTTCGGGCCCCTCATCATGGGGATTGGCATCTTCCTCTTCATCTGTGCCAACGCCGTCCTGCATGAGAACCGGGACAAGAAGACGAAGGTCATCAACCTGCGGGACATCTACTCCACCGTCATCGACCTCCACAGCGTCCGGAAGCCTCGCCCTTCTTCCTCTGGCTCCGCCCACCAGCCGTTAGCCAATCCACTCAATGGACTAATCAACTATGTCCAGTCCAAGAGTCTGGACTCAAAGTCCCAGATGTGTCCGGCCGCCCTGTCGTCAAGGCAACCAGCCAGTAGCAGGAGGTGCAGTGACGAAGGAGGAGGAGGAGTCTTCAGTGTCTGCCAGGAGCATCCGCCTGCATCTCCTCCCTCCTCCTCCAATAGACACTCCCTGCCCCTGACCTCTGACCCATGCTGGACCTCCCACCACAAAGATACGCTGAGCTCCTTCACGTTGCCACGGCCCCGCCAGCGGTCCCCTGGCGCCCGCAGGAGACACTCCTTCTGGGCCAGGAGCAGCGGCCAGGAGGAGGAGCAGAAGAAGGAGGAGGAGGAGATGCAGCCGCCGCCTCTGTGTGCCTCCACTCCTCCGCCTCACCGAGGGTCCGAGTCTCTGCTCCTCCTCTCCTCCTCCTCGCTCTCCTCCCTGTCCCACCTCCTGTCCTCTTCCTCCACTCCAGCCCCACCCTGCAGGAGGCGGAGCCTTCCGACCGTCGCCTTTAACGCGGCCTATTGTGAGCTGACGCAAGGAGAGGACGAGTCCTTCGAGTGGTCTTCATCACGCAAGGTGACCCCAGAGGTGGTGGCTCGGCCCTGACCACCAGAGACACCCTGAGGTCCCACCGGCCCCCTGGGGGGGAGGAAGATGAGGAGGAGCCCGACTGATGAAGCAGATGATGACAGCAGCAGCAATAAAGAGTCTTCCACCGGAGAGATGAGCCAGTCTCACCCAGCCAACAGAACTGGACCCACTTGACCCAAATAGATCCATTCAGGAGACCACAGATTGTCTTCATGTCCCTGTTTACACAAACTAAACCAGATTAACCCAAACATATCCAACTAATCCAAGATGACTCAATTTATTATCAGCCTGTCCCAGAAACCAATAACTAAAGCTAATTAATCCAATTTGATCTGGATGGACACCAGTCCAGCAGCAGGTCCTTCTTCTTCTTTTTCTTCTTCTTCTTCTTGTTCTTCTCTCTAAGTGGAAGGGGTCAGGGGTCAAAGGTTGGTCTTGCTCCACGCCTGCAGTGCATGCTCTTTAAGCACCTTCAGTATTTTGCACTTTTTGATCTTCAGTGCTTCATTCTTCTGGGACTACTTTCCTTGGCGGAGGCATCCGTCCCTCCTGTGTTGGACCTGGAGGAATGGACGGGTTGTCCTCCTGTCCTGGACGAGTTGGACAGCATGTCGTTGTTTTTACTGCATGTTCTAGAAGCCGGTCACATGACTTGCTGTGATGAAGACATCAAACATCTTCATCCTTTGCTGCT
The DNA here is from genome assembly GCA_903066815.1 of Brachyrhaphis roseni. Classification (NCBI taxonomy): domain Eukaryota; kingdom Metazoa; phylum Chordata; class Actinopteri; order Cyprinodontiformes; family Poeciliidae; genus Brachyrhaphis; species Brachyrhaphis roseni. Next base: position 13,564 of record CAEFZY010008572.1, on the reverse strand, counting down.
CTGCAGGCTCCGCCCACCTGCTGAGGAACCGCCCCCTCCACATTAAAGATGGCCGCCTGTGGAGGATTGAACTGACCCGTCAGAATCCCAATCTGCTCTACCGGACCTTTAAACTCAAAACAATCTAACTGTGATTATGAAGCTGGGAAAATGGGTCAGAGGTCAGAGTTCACAGGTAGCCTCAACAGGAAGAACTCTAAAACCAGTCCTACTGGCTGACTGGGTGAACTGGTGATGGTCTGGAGTGACCCGTCCAGAACCTGAGCTGGTTCTCCTAACATGATGTCTGAACTGGTTTGTCTCAGACTGAACTGGTTCCGTTGTGTCCTCTGACCTGTTGGTACCGGATGTTTCAGCCCTGGTTCTGATCTTGGTTCTGTTGCAGCTGATTGGACCCAGATGGACCGTCAGCAGAACTTCCTGCGGTCAGAGCTGAGCGAAGCTTCACTGAAGCACAAAGTGAAACCACAATAAATAAAGCACAAAATGTCCACCGTCTCTGACTCCTCCCTCCTCCGGGGCTCCGCCCACTTTCACAGCTTCTGGGTCGGTACCAGGGTCACACCTTCACCTGGGGCTCAGGTCGGGTCTTTAGACTGTTCAGAACCATTCAGGTTCTGTTGTAGACACAGAACCGGGCCAACAGAGAGGAAGAAGGTGGGATCACTTCCTGTCTGTTCAGGCTGCTGACAGGAAGTGATGTCACTGCCTGTCCAGAGTTTCCTCAGAAATGTTGGGGCTTCCTGGGTCCAACAGGATGGCTGGGTCACGACCAGAACCGCCTTAGAACAACATGGTTCTGGCAGCAGGACCGGTATCGAGGGTTCTGTTGGAGCTGAGAGGCGACCCGATCTGACCCGACCCGGTCGGTTCCCCTCTGGCTCGAACCGGCATGGCCGCTCTGAACCAATCTGAACTGGACCTTTTAGACACTGGTCTCAGCCCGGTACTGATGTTCTGTTCATTGGAGAGTCACTGATGACATCACAGAAACAGGAAGTAGCAGGTTCTGGTTCTGGTTCTGGATGATCTCAGGTCTTGAAGTCTGATGAAGAACAAACATGAGGACGTCCCCTGGAAGAGAACAGACAGTACCTCCTTCTGTCCCTCTGTCTGTCTTTTCATTGGCAGCAGGAGGACAGACAGACAGGAGGACACTCTGAACTCTCCTGTCCTCGTGTCTCTCAGACTTTCGGCCATCAGGGGTCTGATCTCTGGTCAGTTTGGCTCCACCAATCGGAGTGCTGCAGGAGTCTGACAAGCCCCGCCCCCAGCCGCCTGGCCCAATCAGAGAGCAGGAGTCTTCTGTCTTCCAGAACCAGAATGGACCTGAGTTTCTGAGAGGTTCTGATCCCTGCAGGAGGACAGCATCAGTAGAACAAGAACCAGAAACAAAACCGGGAACAGAACCGAGACCAGAACCAGCCTGACTGTCTCCATCAGTGCCCCCCCTCTCCTCCCCCCTCATGCAGTTGGCAGACTGGGAGGGGGGAGGGGGGAATAATCTGGGGGCGGAGCCTGACAGAAACCAATAATCCGTCAAACAGCTGCAGACAGACTGACTGGGCGAACCGGACCGCCTGAACCAGAACCAGGACCAGAACCAGCACCAGCACCAGCATCCTCTTCCTCGCTGCTGCGGAACCTGCTCAGGTAATCCTCTTCCTCTCTGCTGCTCCCCAGCTGAGTTCTGCCGGTACGGACGGGGACCAAGGCCTCCTGACCCAGTTGGATTCAGATGTTTAGGTTCGGATCTTTAAGGAGCAGCAGGAAGTATTTATTATTATTATTATTATTTCTGATAATCTGTTAAATAAAATATGTGACATTAAGTTTATCCAGTCAGTGTTCGGTACTGGACGGGTTTCAGTCCAGCTGTTCATCTTCCTCCTGCTTTGACCAGGCCACATGAGTCCTCCATGTTTGTGTCTCCTTCTCCTGACTGATACTTTATCAGAAATCAAATTTCACTTTAAATCTTGATTCATTCGTTAAACATCCAGAGCCGAGAAAACTTCCTGAAGCTTCGACCAGAAGTCCCAGTACAGCTGCTGGGCGCAGTGTGTGTGTGTGTAGGGGTGTGTGTGTGTGTTCAGCAGGTTCATAGAAGGTGACGATGATGTCACCAACCCACTACAATGATAGCAGCAGAAGAAGAAGAGCTGTGATGTTATCATTTACTTCTTTCATCTCATTCATTATTTTTTTCTTCTTTTGTTTGAATGGATCACTTCCTGTCTGCACCGGTGAGTAACACACACACACAGCAGTTAGCATATCGGTTAGCACAGCGGTTAGCATATCGGTTAGCACAGCGGTTAGCATATCGGTTAGCACAGCGGTTAGCATATCGGTTAGCACAGCAGTTAGCATATCGTTAGCACAGCGGTTAGCATATCGGTTAGCACAGCAGTTAGCATGGCTCCAGGGTCACGGAGCCTCTGAAGCTTCACTGCTGAAGGATTTGGCCATTTTGAGAAAAGTCAAAGTAAGAAGTGATTGATGAGTGAAAATGTTCAATGGGAAACATTTACTGGAAACCAGTTCAATGTTTCTGTCTGTAGTGATTCAATGAAACGAGGGAATAAAAATAATTTCATTAAACATCAAATACTTTATGATAATTTTCAGGCTTCATAACAAACTGAATGTGAAACATTTTGAGGATTTTAATTTGATCAGAGAACAAAAACATTGAACAGAACCGACCCGATTCTGTGGTTCTGGTTCAAACTCCTCTGGGGCCCTGAACCGCCCGGTTCCGGCCCTCGGGGGGGCCCTGAACCTCCGGGCGTCTGAAGAATGAAAACATGAAAGTTTAATAATATTTCCAAACGAGGACCAGCGGAGCTCGGTGTGCGTCATGACGTCACAGCCCGTCGTAGTAGGTGATTACGTAGAGAGCAGAGCGGCGTCGCTGACCGGCGGAAAGAGGACGAGCGTCCTGCACAAGGACAGGTAAAGCTGCTCCGGTTCGGTTCGGTTCGGTTCGGTTCGGTCNTCGGTTCGGTCACTACACAGAACCTCCAGCTGCTGCCGCTCGATTCCGGTCCCGCTGCAGACCGATGCGCGTGTCCGTGTCCTGCTGCAGGACCTCAGGCACGCGCATGCCCCTGGACACTCCCGACCCGAAGAGGAAGAGGAGGAGGAGGAAGAGCTGCGGTCCGGCCCGGTCCGGTACGGTCGGTCTGGACCCGGTCTCATGCGTTCGGTTCGGGTTCGTGCTGCGGCTGATGAGTCAGCTGGTCCCGGTGATGAAGAGCATCCTCATCTTCATCAGGTGCACCTGAACAAAGCAGCGCGTGCTGCTGCTGAGGAAGATGAGGATGATGAGGATGATGGGAGGGTCCTGCTGCTTCAACCCGTCCGGGACCGGTTCTGAGTCCTGGCTGCTTCCAGAACCTGACGGCTCCGGTTCTGCAGGTCCAGTTCTCCTGTACGAATAATTCTGACCCTCCGTGGAGAAAAACTTTATTAATACAGCCTGGAGAACAGAACCGGTCCAATTCACCAGAACAGAACCGGTCTAATTCATCAGAACCAAGACAGGCTTCAAGATCAGAACCATCTGGACCAGAACTAACAGAACCAGAACCATCTGAAGGTTCTAAAATGGTTAATCCTCTAAAATGATGATTGGGTCATAAATTCTGGTTCTGTCCGCGCTCTGCACCATCCAGGTCCAGTTTGTCAGAACCCAACCAGAACCAGCTGTTTTTCCGTTCTGGTTCCAGAACCTTCCTCTCCTCATCATCCTCACCAAATCAGATTACATCAGATTGTCTCCGGCTGTAATCCGTCTCTCTGCCGTTGCCGTGGTAACCGTTCACCTGACAGCTGGACGGGGTCAGCGGCTGGTTACCATGGCAGTCAGCGTGATGTCACGGTTCTGGTCCAGAGGTCCAGTTTGGGTTCTGGGTGTCATGATGATTAATTAATCATTAATTAATGAACCAAACATCACTTCCTGACCTGACGTCACTGGTCTCCGTGGTAACCGTGGCATTAAGCTCTGACATCACTGTCTCCAGGTGAATCACCATGACAACAGAGCCAAGTGAAGCCCAGCCCCCAGAGGCGGAGCCTTTCCCTGAAGCCGCCGCCCACTCCACACCTAGACAGGTAACTGGCCTCAGACCCCGGATGACCTCTGACCTCAGGCCTGCGTGAATGGTGACATCACTTTCTGTTTCCTCAGGGAGGGGAGGGCCCTGCTCAGAGCTCATTGGCTGAGGACTCCAGCAGTCTGCTGTCGTCGGGCGGACGTGTCGCTCGCTCTCCGGCCAGAACCGCACTGGGCTTCAGAACCATGCAGACCCGGGTGGCGTTGCTGGACGGGTCAGAGTTCACCTGCATCGTGGAGGTGAGACCAACTGGACCCAGACAGCAGAACCAACAGAACCATTACCTGGTCCAATGTTATCTAAGTTTAAATGTCATGAAATTGAATTTAGCAAATTGCTAACAGCTAATCCTCTAACAGTGGAGCTAACTGTAGCGCACTTAGCTTAAATTCTGAAGCGTTAGCTTGCTCTGCTGTTTGCTAAACTTTCACTTGAATAAAGTTGATGTGGACTGTCCTAGTCAAATCATGAAGTAAACCGTAGGAACACCGGGCCGTTCTCTCTCTGGTTCCAGAAACGATCTCGAGGTTTGCAGCTTTTTGAGAAAGTTTGTGATCATCTCAACCTGCTGGAGAGAGATTACTTCAGTCTGTCCTTCAGAGACGCAGACAGCAACAAGGTACCTGTCTGTCTGTCTGTCTGTCTCTGTCTGTCCAGTTAACCAGTAATGAAGACAGATTTCATGTCTGAATAGACCCTAGTTAAAGAACGAAGCAGTCAGATGTCCTATTTAAAGGATGCTTCTGTTAGCTGTTAGACAGCTAACAGGTGGACAGTTAGCTGTCTAACTGTCCACCTGTCCGTCTGTCTGCTGCAGAACTGGTTGGATCCTGCAAAGGAGATCAAGAAGCAGGTCAGAGGTCAGTTTGGAGTTGATTAGTTGGATGTTGCGTCTGCCCCGTACCTTTCCGTTAGCGCTGACTCTGCTCTTCTCTCCTCAGGCGTTCCCTGGAACTTCTCCTTTAACGTAAAGTTTTACCCTCCGAACCCGACCCAGCTGTCTGAGGACATCACCAGGTACGGCGCTGGCAGTTGAGCAGCTCCCAGCACGGCCTCGTCTTCGTGTCTCACCTGGTTTCTCTCTCTCTGCAGGTACTTCCTGTGTCTGCAGCTCAGACAGGATATCGTTTCCGGTCGTCTTCCATGTTCCTTTGCGACTCACGCCGTTCTTGGTTCCTACACGGTTCAGTCGGAGCTCGGAGACTACGACTCTGGTACGGAAAACACCTGAGAGACTGAACTCTGACCCGGAGACTGACCCTGACTGACCCCAGGGGTCAGAGCAGGTCAGTGTTTCTGGGTTGACCTTTGTCCGTCTGGTTTCCAGAGGAATGTGCTCCAGACTACGTCAGTGACTTGTGTTTCGCTCCAAACCAAACCAAAGAGATGGAGGCCAAGATCGTGGATCTGCACCGGACCCTCAGGTCGGTGGGCCGCGGTGCCGGTCGGATGTTTCTGGGTTCAGGTGAGGTTCTGGAGTTCTGACCGGTCTCTGTGTGTTCAGAGGAATGAGTCCAGCAGAAGCAGAGCTGCATTTCCTGGAGAATGTGAAGAAGCTCTCCATGTATGGAGTGGACCTGCATCACGCCAAGGTGAGACCGACCGGGTTCTGGGTTCTTCCAGTCACAGTCGACCAGGTTTTGGGTCACCGTGTTGGTTGATTTTTCTGAACCAGCAGTGAAGCGGTTTGAGGGTCTGGTTCTGTTGGACCTGGCCCGTCCTCATTGGGGTCAGTCGGGCTGCCGCTCCAATAAATCAGCAGTGACACACTTCCTGTTCCATCGATAGCGCCGGCTGCTGCTGATGGGACAGGAACGATTTTTCCACCATCAGGTTCAGTTCATCAGAATCTCTGATCAGGACCGACGGCGGAACGGGTCCGACTGATCCCATCATCAGCCAGAAGACAGACCTGCATTCACCTCAGCTATACATCCCCCAGGCGACCCGCCTTGACTTCAGTGACCCTGACCTCAGCCTGACCCTCAGCTTGGCTGAACTTTCTGTTTCCTGTTGCACTCCAGATTTACTTTCTAACTGGTTTCTGATTGGTTCCTCTCTGGGCCAATCAGAGCTTCCCTTGGTGTCCAACAGAGTCCATTTGTCCTTCAGGACGTCCTGCTAGCAAACCATCAATTTAGTGATGTGAGTGTCTCTGTTGGACGGTCTACATGCAGACCAGTCCTTCTGTCTGAATGACTGTCTGTCCCTCTGTCTCTTTGTCTCTGTCTCTCTGTCCGTCTCTCTGTCTGTCCGCCTGCTTGGACTAGATGACAGGAAGCCGTTTTGACTGCCTGTCTGCTCAGTCAGAGGTAAGACGGCGTCCTCAGTGTGATCCTGATTGTCCTGAGGTTGTCCAGTTTGTGGACAGAAGGCGGTTCTGTTGAGGAACCGTCTCTCATGGATCGCACAATTAGATCAGAACCTGATACCTGGCCCAGTCTCACCTGGACTCACCGGTTGCTACCGTCGTCGGTTGTGAGCCCCGATGTCCCCCGATGTCCGTCCTCCTGCAGCTGTGCCTGAAGTGGACGTGTTGCCTTCACTGACCGCTGTGTGCCTGCAGGACTCGGAGGGCGTGGCCATCATGCTGGGCGTGTGTAACAGCGGGCTGCTGGTGTACAGAGACCGGCTGAGAATCAACCGATTCTCCTGGCCAAAGATCCTGAAGATTTCCTACAAACGGAATAACTTTTACATCAAGATCCGACCTGGAGAGGTGAGACGGACGAAGACACCCTGCAATGTTTTAATCAAGTTAGCTTACTGACAACCAGCTGTTAGCATGTTCAAGAGGTTGGCGTAGTTCTGCTAATCTGCTAAGGCGCTAATAGCAGAGCTAATTGTTTTGTTTACTGCTTTAGCACTTTGTTAACTTTTAGCACACTTAGTTACTTCTATGTTAGTGTCACTGACATATGATTGTTTGAAGTTAGCGCTTTAGCATTAGCTTCTGCTAAATACTATGCTAGCATAGGACTTTAGCATTAGCATAACTAATGTTTATGATTAGCACTTTACCATAGAGCTAGTGTTTTAGATATTTCGCAGCTAATTTGTTAGCTAGCAGTGCCCACTACTACCAAGTAGTTATGGAGTGCTAATGGGCTAACGTGTTGCTAGCAGCTGATGCCTGCTGGGTTTGCTGTAACCTCTGTTTGTCTCCAGTTTGACCAGTTTGAGTCCATCATTGGCTTCAAGCTGCTGAACCACAGAGCAGCCAAGCGGCTGTGGAAGGTGTGTGTGGAGCATCACTCCTTCTTCAGGTCGGCAGCTCTCTGGTGTCCAAACATCTCCGTCCACGTGTCCATGAGACGTCTCACAGTTGTCTGTCTCGCAGGCTGCTGTCTCCTGAGGAACCGCCAAAGAAGTTTCTCTCTCTGGGGTCAAAGTTTCGCTACAGCGGTCGGACCCAGATTCAGAGCCGCAGAGCCAGCGCTCAGATATCCAGACCCGCTCCCAACTTCCCACGATGCATCAGCAAGAGGAACATGTTGAGCCGGAGCCTGGACGGAGGTACCAGTCACACCAGTTACCAATAGGGTCGTTGGTTCTGTTGTTCTGGTCTCAGAAGGAGTACGGACCCTGTAGTTAGTCCTGATTCTGGTGCAGGCATTGGTTCCCAGACCCGGTGCTCAGGGCCCGCTTCTCTGCTCTGGCACACCTCATTCAAATGATGGTGGTGCCTCTGCAGAAACCAGCTGGTCATTCATTCATACATCAGGTCTGAAACATGGAGGACGGGGCCCTGAGCACTGGGGCCTCTGGTAGGAGCTCCAAGCATCCTGACCAAGTCTGTAGGTCCACTTTCTATGGCTGGTTCCAGTGGGAGGGGAGTTCTGATGGGTCACTAGAGTGTTTATATGTTCCTTACCCATTTCTGATTGGTCTTTAGCTTCCAGGACCACAGCAACATCTTCTCTGATTGGCTCTCCTGCCATCACTGTGTCGCTCAAAGCCAACGGTCGAGTTTACTCAGGTAGTCCTGAACTCTGCAGCTCTGAGTTGTGCTGCTCTCTGATTGGTTCCAGCTCTTGCTTCTCTCAGCTTCTTTTGAATTGTTGCATCCTGACTGGCTGCGCTTGTTTCAGACTGATCATCCATTTGCATCGATGCAGTCACATGTCAGACATGTGCTGCCATCAACCTGTGTGCAGGGGGCGCTGTGGGGCTCAGGGGTAGAGATAGTGTACCATACATGGAAACTGTTTGCTTCATTCTCAGCGGCCAACCACTGCTAAAGATCAACTTTTGTACACAGAACAAAAGGAAGCGGACATGATTACCTCTTCAGAACCAAACTACTGGAGCTGTTATGCTCCACCAGGCGCTCTGCTCTTCCTGAATCTGAGGCTTGATGATGTTTGGAGCCTCCAGTTTCTGGTTGACCCTGGAGAAAACCAACCAGAGCAGTGTCTAATCCAGAACTTCTTTGTAGATTTGCTCTCTACCCAGAATTCGGTTCATCAAGGGTTTCTCTTGCGTTCCTCTGAACTCTGATACCAGTTCACTGCTGGCTGTTTGAGCAAAGCAAGCAGTCGGATCCTTCTTCTCCCTGAACGAGACAAAGCAGAGACCCTGTGGACGACCACTGAGACGTCCAACACTGAGTCTGTCAGGGACCAGAGTGACCTCTGGAGTCTTCAGGTTCAAGTGTTCAAGGTGTGTGTAGAGTTCGATCTACCAACACACTTTTCTTGTTGGTTCAACTGTTTTTGTTCCATGACTGACCAAAGGTGAGGCTTCATAAACCTCCTGCATCGCCCAGACACCTGGAGCTGCAGGATCTGACCCGAACCGGGTTCAAACAGGGTCTCCACCACCAGGTGGGTTCCCTTGTCTCTCACCTCGGTGTCGGCCATGTTGTTCAGAAGAACCTTTGTCACCATGTGACACCAACGCTGCGCTCTGATTGGTCTGCCAGGGATGCCGTGCATGTGCCCTTAGCTCTGATTGGCTGATTGTGCTGTTGCCTCGGCAATGAGCTGTTATGAACAGACTGGCTGAGCATCACAGTGGTTGCTATGGCAAAGGTGATGGTTGGTTTCCTGTACTGATGTAATGGTGATGACATCACAGCGGCTTGTGTGTGGGTGTGTGTGTGTGTGCAGACATGGGCTCAGGACTGTATGGAGCATCGAAAGCCATCGCTGTCAGCGACCACATCGCCACGGTAACCAGGAGGCTGGATGACAGGAGGGAGGAGCCAGGTAAGAATCTGACCAATCAGAGGAGCCGCAGAAGCAGCTGAGCTTCCTGCCGAACAGATGATCAATGGGTAATGATCGATCAATTGGTACCATTAGCTTAATAAACCTGGTAGGACTTTCTCTGGAAGAACTGGACGGGTCACAGTGTCTCATAAAGGGGACAAGGACATCTGTCCAACCCATGAAGGTTCTGGTTCTGGTTCTGGTTCCAGTTGAGGAGGTTCTGCTGCTGCTGGTGGAGGAGGAGCAGAAGGAGGAGCAGAAGGAGGAGCAGAGGAAGGCTGCAGAGGTTTCTCCAGAAAGTCCTCCGTCTCCACAGAAACACGACACCAAGGTAACCAACCTGTCCCTCCTGTCCTCCTGTCCATCTCCCTGTAATTAACTCTTTGTTTTCCAGACGGAGCTGACGGACACCGTCGTCGATGGCGACCTAACCGTGACCGAGGTAAACACCTGTCCCTCCCGTACAGGTCACCCGTCCCCTTTGGACACGCTGTAACGTGTCTGTGTGTCCTCTGTCTGTCCAACAGTCTGATCAGGACGAAGACTTGAAGACTCAGGTAAACATGAGGCTCGTCCAATCACAAGCAGGGAATCGAACCGGCAACCCTCTGTCCCGTCGTCCACAGGAGACGCTGGGCAGCCCAGAGGACATCATCCAGACGTCCATCAGCGCGCTGCGGCGCTCCTTCTTGGAGGGAGAGCAGGGGGGCGGCGGCATGACGGAGTGGGACAAACGCCTGGCCTCGTCTCCTCTGCGCCGCGCTGACGACGCGCCCATGATCGAACCGCTGGAGCCGGAGGAGGTGAGTGGGTCAACCGGGGTCAACCGGGATCAACTGGGGATTAACCTGGGGTTAACCTGGGTCAACTGGGGATCCAGGTGCGTCCTGAATCTCAGCAGAACTTTTAGGTCAGTAGAACCTCTGAGGGACCAGAACCGAACCTTCAGTTCAGGTCACTTTAATATTGCATGACAACATGTTTTACCAGATCATAACTGCAAAGTGATAATGAGTCAATCAGGTCTCCAAAGACGCTGCTTTAAGCTTATTTACCTTACCTGTGTCCTGTCACCTGATTGGCTGATGTCGCTCACCTGTCCCCTCCAGGAGGGGGGGTGTACATGACGAGCCGAGCTGCTGAACAGCCAATCGGAGAGAAGCAGGGGCAGAGCTACGATATGGTGTGGGCCCAGGACGATGTCACCATGGCAACGGACAGAACCGTCCTGGTGTCTGCCACTGATGATGTCATCGGTAGAGGACCGCAGGCTCTGGGAGGGCTAAGCCCCGCCCCCATGGCCACAGTTGGTTGGCATGGAAACAAGCATGATGAGTGACATCACTGCCCTGCTGCGCCGCTGAAGCAGGAAGTGAGGTGTGAAACTGAACGGTTGAGAACGCTGGTTCTGATCCAGAACAGGATGGTTCTGATCGCCTTCTAGTCCTTATGGCTTCCTGTCTCGTAAACCGTCCAGTCGGGTCACTTCCTGTTCCTGCTGGCCAACCTGCAGGCCCAGAACCAGAACCAGCCTGGAGGCCTCCGGTCCTTCATGTCCGGTTCTGGTGGTTTTTGTCCAGCAGGGGGCAGTGAGGAGCTCCAGGCTTCAGCTTCACTTCCTCCAGGAGGCCATTTTGTTCCTGTTCCTGACCAAAGTGGAGGGCAGGAAGCTGCTGGCATTTCTTCTTCTTCCGTCTGTTTGGTTGCTTCCTTCCTGTGAGCGCCGACCCGGGGAAGGACGGCCGCGATTCTCACTTCCTGCTTCGCTCCCCCACTTTCACCTCCTTCAGTTGAAGCTTCTGCTTCAGGTTTGGTTCAGCTGTTGGGCTGCGATGGGAGGTCAGGGTTCAGGGCAGGGTGTGATCAGCCTCTCTGGTCGTTCAACTGTTGTGAAGTTTGAAACTGAAGGTGACTGAAGTTTCAGTAGAACTCAGAATCCACTGGGCTCGGTGCTGGTCCTCAAACCCAGAGCTGCCAGGTCCATGAAGTTGTCCATGTCCTCACCTCAGTCTGTCTCTCCTGTCCAGCCCAAACCGTCCTTTGATGAAATGTCTCCAGAACTGACGGCTCTGCTAAAGTCCGCCAGAGAGCAAGAGACCTTCAGGGAACACAACCTGCTGAAGGTGCTGTCCCCATGTCCTCATTACACCCTGTCCTCATGTCCAGGTCCATCTCTTGTCTTCATTGTCTCCAGAGGATTGTCCTTTTATTCAGAACTTGAGACGTTTTTATATCTGATATCTTGATGAGACGTTTCTGTCCCTCTTGTCTCCTGAATGTCTCTGTTTTCTGTGTCAGACGTCAGAGAAGGTGGAGACAGTCTTTGTCCTCCCGGAGTCCAGCGACCAGGACCGGGACATCGCAGATCACTTTAAGGTAGCCCCGCCCCCCGCTCACCCCTCGCCCCCCCCTCCAGGAGCCCCTGATGATGATGTCAGAGCCCAGCGGCGTGGCCGTGGCGACGGCAGCGGTAAACGTGAGGCTAGTGATGAAGATGAGGATGAGGGTGGCAGTGATGAGGGTAGCAGCGATGATGATGTCATCAGCGTGCTCGCTCAGGCGGCCGTCGATGAGTCGACGGAGGACGCGGTCAGACAAGCCAGCGATCAGGACACCTGTGGTTACCATGACGACGGAGAGTCAGACGACTCCCAGGAGGAAGGAGAGTGGACCCCGCCTTCACCCCGCCCCATGTCCCGGGACTCCACCAGTCCCACCCAACAGTCCCCGCCTGAGGACGAGGAGGTAACCATGGAGACGCAGAGACATGTCCCAGTCGGTCCTGTCCCACCAAGTCCACAGAGTTCCTCTGTCCCTCTGAGACGCTTCTGTCCCCTCAGACCCCGTTACCCTGCGTCCTCCTGAAAGTCTCTGTCCCAGTGTTACCTGCCTGGTTCTGGTACCGGTAGAACGTGTCCTGATGAATGTGGAGGATCGCTTGTCTCCGCTTGTCTCCGATGTCAACAGTTAAAGTGTTTCCTGTGTGTTTCAGGAAGTCCCGGTGATGAGGAAGACTCTGACCTACGAAGCTCCAGGGGTGAGGACGTCTTTCCTTCGTCCATATTTGCATCTGTCCAGAGGTGATCGGTTCTGGTACTGATCCAAAGCTACCAGGCAGGTCTCCAGTTTAAAGGAACCAGCAGGTTTTGTTCCAGATCTGAGGAACAGAAAAGCTAAACGCTGTTTCATCTGGTCTGGTTCTGGTTCTGGTTCTGGTTCTGGACATACAGTCAGCAGATCTCTGAAGACCAGAAACCCAAACTCCAACAGCAGAATTTATCTATGTATTCTTTGATTTAAGACCTGGTTCTGATCCATTTCAGCTGGATATGACTTACAAACATTCAGACCCGACCCGTTTCCTGGTACCACTTGAACCTGGTCCTGCTTGTACTGCCACGGGTTCCCTGACTGTTGGGTGAAGCCAGAGACCGGACCTTGGAGGAGGTTTAGAGTTAGTTTCAGAGGACAGTTCGACCCGGTCCGGGTCAGAGCCGGACCGGGTCGTTTCGCTCTGACCTTAAGCTTTGACTGACCGTCTCCACCTGCAGGGTCAGAATCAGGTTGTTTGTGGCTCGGTGTAGAGACCAGTAGACATGACTGGTACTGATCCAGTCGGTACCGGTTGGACTCACAGCATCCCGTTTTGGCTCCTGATGGTTCTGGTTTTGTTCTGATGTGTTTCAGAGTCAAGGCGGCGCTGATCCCCCCGCTGGCCTCCTGCTGAGCTCCCACACCTTCACCGCAGAGACGTCCAACACCACCACCACCACCCACATCACCAAGGTATCACCATGGCAACACGATGCAGTCCTGTTCACACAGCAACACATAAATGTATCTCAGCAGTTTGCAGGATTTCTGATCCGTCGCTTTTTTACAAAATAATGAAGGACAGTCCAGCACTTTTTATCTTGGGTAACATTTCATCCCACCACAGCCTGTCTACTGAACAGGTCAAAGGTCACATTGGGTCAGACGTCTCTGTCCTACAGGTTCAAATGTTGAGTCTCGTTTCTTCTTCTGTTTTCATCTTTAGATGGTGAAAGGAGGAGTTTCAGAAACCAGAGTGGAGAAAAGAATCGTCATATCAGGAGACACCGAGGAAGACCATGAGCAGGTACCACCACCCTGAACCCATCAGAACCATCAGAACCACCCTGAACCCATCAGAACCACCCTGAACCCATCAGAACCATCAGAACCACCCTGAACCCATCAGAACCA
>CAEFZY010008570.1:0-27003 GCA_903066815.1 Brachyrhaphis roseni | reverse complement strand
GTGGGTCCTAGTCTTGGTGCAAACTTCCATTTTGTGTCATTATCTCTTTTTTAGCTATAGGCTGACACGTCTTTCTTTATTTCTTACTTTATTTTTTGTTTACTGGTACAGATTCTGCTCTGTGCCGCTCAGCTGAAAGATTGAACGAGGTTGCTTATGTAACTTCAGGCTTTAAAAATATACTTTTAATAAAAGCAACAATTCTGGATTTTGGTGCAGAAGTACATCTTTGTGCCTGTTGGATTTTAAAATTTTCTGCTAGTCTTTCAAGGATAAAAAAATGTGACCCATGGGCCATAAAATGCTCAGGTCTGCTCAAGCCCACTGAGATATTGCCTACTTAGTTTTAGTGCAAGTCAAAAACTAAGTATTTTGTTGTGTGTAATAGAAAGATAGCCCCTAACTTGTTACACCCAAAGCACTGAAGAATTATAACCTGAAGAGTCTGGGCATCTCACATGGATGAATAAGTGAATTTGTTTTCTATTTAGACATGTGAAATAATAATTAAAAAAAACAAAACTTTTTTTATTATGTACAAAAATGTGTTAAAGGAACCTACCAAGTTTAATTTTTACCTAACCACATGTCTTCTATTTAGTAATAATCTTCAGTTGACTTATTTTATTCTAGCTTAGCCTAGTTTATGTGTTTTCAGTTTTTTCATTGTTTAATATGTTTGCATTTGCATACAAACACCATAGCTTTACTTTCACATACTGCATGTATCCAGGCTTATGCAATCATATTTACATGCTTGTACTTCACTCCCTATACAATGTATACATGTATCCATATACAGATATAGTAAGGACTGATAGGGGAATGTGATTATGCAAACTTTGGCACTTCATAAAGCCACAGATCTACTTGGGATACTGAAGCCCTCTGCAGATGGTGTGATCCAGTCTAATTCCTGGCAACAATTAGGATGATTCAGATGGAATTTGCTGGCAAAATTGGGCAAAACAACTTACTTCCTCATCAGTAAATATAAAATATTTTCACAATTTTCTTTCAGTAATGTTGTTTTGAGTAGGAATCTCTTTCAAGTGGGTCTTAAAATGGTTTAGAGATTAGCTTGTTAGAAGAGGGAGGTCTCACGTAAAAGTGATACCAAAGTTCTAGTAATGTCCTTGAATATGATTAACGTCGAGGTTTTCCCAATTGTTTTTCATGTGACATAGCTGTTGTGCCGTCCAGTCTCACTATACCAAGCTAGTAAATATATTTCTTCCTCTGAATTCTTAAACATCCCCAATCTTTCACCAACAGAATGATTTTTTAATCTATGAGGAAAGCATAGTAAATCCAATTTTTCCCCACCTCTAGTGCTGTTAGTGATTAGCTAGTCAGTCAATGAGTGACCTTAGCTTGCAAATTTAGTCGTGGTGGAAAACACGAGTATCTGTTGAGGACAAACTACAAAACCGGCACCCCCATTTACACATCGCACTACATCCAAAACACACAAATGAGTCACATCAACCCATTGTGCTGCGGAGGAACCCCTCCAGCATGTCTCTTAGATCAATTTCAGTGGTTGTATGTCTGCCTACAGGCTCCAACCTGCTTCAGCGTTATGCGCAATGTGTACTGATGAAGCAGAAAAAGGAGCAACATGCTGTAAGCCACACTCATTTGCCTAAGCGGTATAAATCACTGCTGGCAGTGAAGTGTACGCCTGTCCTCTGCACACTGAGCAGGGGGAAGAGAAGAGGAGAAAGAAGAGAGGAAAGAAATTGAGAGAGGGCGTTGACGAGCAGAGTTATGGGAGCAACAAGAAATGAGCGGATGGAGGATGGAAACAAAGAGCTGGGGATGATAGAAGTGGAGAAACATTTTTAAATATATTTAGATGACTTGAGGTAATCCCCTATCCCTCTATTTTCAACAGATGCTACTGTCTTACCACTGCCAAACTATGGCGTATTTTTCAGTTAGAAGCACATTTACATCCATTTTTTTTTTTCTTTTTTAGCTTTAACGGTGCAGGTCACATTCCATGAATACACCAGCTCAGCTCAAGCACCCCTGGTTACAAAAAGTCAAGGTTTTTCAAGCATTCATTTCATTTATAGCTCACAAGAGGTTCAATAATTCATTGTGTTCATTCTTGACTGTGTTCAAGTGAAGAGGCTTCACATGTCTGTTTAAAATCCTGCAATATTTAATTCGCACAGCGAGTATAATATGAACACTCAGTTCAAAAAGGGAGAGCTCATCTGAAGAAACAAAAAAAAAAAAACGCTGTTTCACTTGCAGGTTCTTTTCACATGCTGACATTTTACAGTCAGGATGTTTTGTTTTTTTATAAGAAACCAAATCCATTAACATTTAAGCATTGATTCCAGTTGGTGTCCACCCACATCTAACATCCGAATACTTCCTCAGTGAATGCAGCCTACTTACTGCAATGCCTTAATTGGTTTTGCTTAATTTTTTGTGACACCAGGAGGAATGCACCAGCAAAGAAAATGATTCAAGAAGAAAAAAAAGCTAAAGTATATTCAAGAATATAAAAGCGCTCAGTGATCCAATTTTAAAAGCATGCTAATCTGTCAGGAGGTTATATTTGTTGGCATAATTTATCAAATGGAAAAATGCATTTAACCTCTTTAAGACTTTAGATTTGTGCAAAGCTTTTAGGAACTTTGCAATGCTAGTGGACTCCTATTAATATTTCTACAGCATTAAAGAATCATTTTAAAACATCTACATTTAAAAATTTTTTCTTGTTTATTAATTGCTTCTTTCTTTGGCTTTTTTTTAAATTTATTTCTCTTTCTTGTAGTCCTGGCTCAGGTATTCAGTTTTTTTATACTGTGAGGAAACGCACTGTATCAAACCTCATTCAAACTTCCTTTTTGTTGAAAGGTATTTGTGATTGGGCATTCAGATTTCCATGAGTTTAGTGTAGTTGGGATCTAAAATCAAAACTGCCACGTTAATAAAATAGGATATAATGGAGTAATGTGGCTTAAATCATGTTTGACGCTCACCCAAAAATATGTGGCACCCTTACTCAACTGAAAGTTCGATTACAAATATATTTATATGCATAGAAAGTGGATCCTGGGTTTTTATTTGCTTAAATGCATGCGTCTACGGCATTGAAACACAAGACGGGTTTTCAATAATAGGAACGGTTATAGAAGAAATTTTACAGGGATTTTTTACTCTTGCTTGTTCCACCTTTTGAATAGTTTTAGAACAGCAACAACTGAAAATGTTGTGAGCAGTCACCAAATTTTGAGATGTTTCCACTCAACTTGGAAATAAAGAAGCGTAACCCTTGTAAACAGTTTTGGGACTGCAATTGGACGGCTGTGCTGAGAAGTGAAGCTTCAGAAACGTTTTACAAACAGGTGGACTCAGTTAGCAGATGAAATATCCCATTCCTTCCTCTGTTTATGTCACCTCATAAACAGAGGCGACATAAACAGACAGTCCTGTCTATCACAGACGACAACACAATCCTGACGTTAGCATGTGCCGTTGGTCAGAATTGCTGCAGAGCAGGAGATGTTTCTCAGCATACTAATAGCCTCACCTACAGTCACTGCTGTCCTAACAACCACCCAATCCACCTGCCTCAGAAGTGAAACACACACACAAACGAAGATAATGTGAGAGAGGGATGTTCTGCAAGGTGCCCCCAGAGGGCCGCGGATCAGCAGGAGAAATGTTAATGATTAATTAGATGTTAGAGTTGCTGGTGATTAAAAACACGGAGGATCTTTGAGCGGCCCTGAGAGTAGTATGCTGGCATCATTGACTCATCTTTTTCTTCTCTCTGATACTGTGGAGACAGAAGAAACACACCCACCCACACACTCACTGCCATTAAGAGAGAAATGGGCTGCAAATTAATACTCTCCTGCGACTGCCAAACATGTAAGCACTGAATAAGAAAGGAAAACAGAGGAAAAGGCAGTCGATGACATGTTTTGTCCTCCTCGTCAGTTTGTTTTGGGACTTGGTTAATTGTGCACAAAATGACCCGATACCCGCTTCGCCATTCTGACTATTTTATAGAAGTCTCTTGAGAAGACAAAGTAATTAAAACTTTATTCTCTCTGGCATGTTTCTGCATATTTTGTGAATAAGTAAATCTAATTTGGTTTGGTTTTAATACTTCCTATAAAGACACACCGTTGACTATGTGGGAGACTTCAGAATGGATTGATGCACAGACAGAAATAAAACTGAAAGCAATGCTACAGAACATTGTTGAAGTATGGCGGTGCTCTCCAGTGACCATTGGCAGATGGGCTGATGATCCGCGGCTCCTGCTCTGCTAAATTGGGAACACAGAGTCTGTTCTCTAAATGACCTCCTCATCAACAGGATGCACCCTGCAGTCATTCTTCTGTTCGCAAACACCAGAAGCATCTTAAAGAGCATCACTCTTAGCATCTTTCACAGTCAGAGGCATGCCGAAAACAAAATCCACTAAAACTGCCAAATTGCCCTTGAGACTCAGGGAGCGAGTGCAACATTGACTTGACAAGAGAATCTCTTCATCTTTTCCTTACCCTCCTCTTTCTCTTCCTCTGAGTATTGATTGCCTCTGAATGGATAAGCATATTTTTTTTCTCCTTTATCGGTGCAAATAGTGCCAGATTCCCTCCCCTGTCTGTCTCTCTAACCTTCAGGGAGGCAGTCAGGCAGTGATTTAGTGTTCTTCCAGCTGGTGTAGGCAAGCCTCAATTTGAAACAGACAAAATATAAGCGGCAGCCTCCAATCAATAACGGACTGTTCGCAGTTCTTCCTCCCAGACCTGTATGCACGCAGAGGTCAGTGCTTACCTGATCAATGGCTGCAAATATAATCGATTTGCAGACGTGGCTTCTGCAAACGACAGCTCTAATGTGAAACTAAATTGTTGCTCAGTTTGTGTAAGGATTGACTGTGAAAAGGCTGAAACCACATTCTTTTTGTAAGTGAGGGAAGGTGTTAATGGGAAGGATTCCCATGGAAACAAGTTGTAAGCATCCGTACTATAATCCAGCTCACCGTGATCATTGCCAGTGCTGCCAATAGGTGTAGTTTGTTTCAAATACTTGTTATAGTCACCTTGGTACTAAATTAGCTTACACCTTCACAAATGAACAGCAGAAAATTTTCAAAAATAAAAAAGAGGGGGAGTACCAATATTTGCAAATCATTTACAAATGATCTGACTGAGATATGAATGAGAAGCTGCTTTAAGGCAAACTGTTAAATAAAGCAATCTCTTTAAGAAGTTATACATTTTATTCTGTTCTTTATTTTTAGATTGGGTTTGGTCCTGAAGTATTTTGTTTAGGGACAGTTTCTCTCTGTTAATATTGGGATAAATGATTATAGGCATCCACAGGACAAAACCTTTTACTGTAATCACTTTAAAGTTTATTTAACACAAAATCTGGGATTACACTGTAAAGTCTGAGCACTCGTTTAAAGAACACATTCGTTGTTAAAGTGCAATTAATTTATGAATAAATCAAATATGACTTTAGATGCAAAATACAAACATTAATTAAGAACTGAACATTTTATTATTTATTTACATACTATATATACTTCTTTCCAGAGTCTATCTGTAGTAAATTGTCCTAAAATTAGTCTTAGCTTGTATTGCTATATGATTAACAAGAATTGAATTTTATTACACTTGAAGCTTGTTACAAGTGCCAGGAACACAGGAACATTGTCTACATGCTCTTTGATTTCCTCGCTTCCTTTGGATTTCCATGTCTGGATTTTGAGGTTGTGAATCAGATATAAAATTATTTCTGAAAGACTATTATCACTCTCATGTAGTAGTTTTTCTCCTCTTTCTCAGTTTGAATAATGACACCACTCTGTCTGGCCAAGTATCTGAGAACAAAGCAGTCAAGGTAAAATGAGTGGAGAGGTCCCTTCCATCTCTGTCTTTTTTTCCTTTAATCATTGGAGTGCATGCTATCTCTGCAATAAGCTAACACACACATGCAAAAAAACCAACTCATACTGCTATGTGTATCAGTTCTTACATATGCACACACCAGACAGATGGTTGGAGCTGTGCTCTGACAGAGGCTAAAGCACAGGGCACCTCCACTCTTCAAAGTCTCTTCGTCTCTCCTCGCGTTGCTTTTTCAAATGCCATCTGTACCCAGGCTCACTAATGTTACTTAAAACAAGGACATTGCAGTTTTTCTGCCTCTAATTAGAAGCCAGCAGGAAGAGGATCTCTTTTTCACTCTGCCATATTATAAAATGCTTTAGAAAGGTAAGTTTAATTATTTATTACAGTTGGCACACCATAGTTTCTTACATAAAATATAAAAGTCCTTAAATGAAGGAGTAGAATACCCCCTAAAAACAACAATATTTCAGCTGTAGACATATGTATTCATGCTTGTTTCTGTCTTCTTAATTGTGTTGCCCTGATGACAAGGATAGAGTTCACTAGATGGATGAAGGTCTGTGTGTGTTTGAAAAGGAAACAGAAAGTGTGCGTATTTCATTACCCGGCAGCCAGGTTTCTCACCTCTCCTTTTTTCCGGTGCTCTCAGAGGAGCAGTCATTTCTCTTTGTCAGTCAGTCACTGTTTGGGGAAATGATAGTGGGTTTTAGAGAAATAGTGGCTTTGTTTGGGAAGGAGCGAGCAAGAATAGCACAGCTTCCTTTCATCATCATCCTTTTTTCTGTCACCTCTTTACATTCTCCTCTGTCACCTTCTCTCTCCTTTTGTCCTTTCCTTCCTTTACTCCCCGTCTCCACTTTTTTGCACTCTCTCCCTTTTTTCTTCTCAATCTTGCCTTTCCCCACCCCGGTACTCACTCCTCGTCTCCCCCATCTTCTCTCCTCCTGTTTCCCCTTGCCCTAGTCTGAGGTGGCGTGTTATTAGTAAGGCAGACAATGTGCCTGTCGGTGTGTGTTATAGCGAGATAAGCACAGGTAGAGAGAGTTACATAAGCTCCTGTTGATTACTGTGGAGGAAAGGGAGGCTAGAAAAGAGTGAGAAGGGGGAGAAAGTGAGTGAGAAAGACAGACTGCTGTACTTTAGTAAGTACATTGTGCTCTAATGTCAGCGGTATGGCTGGCAGGTGCTTGATAAGTAGAGCCAGGCTTCTGGGGCTGCTTGAAAGGACAGTCAGGATTTGGCTTTTTAGATTGCTAGTTTGTTTATGTTGTTGTGTTTAACAGGAGGAAAATAAACTGCTCTCATGGTATATTGCACTAATAAGGCATGACAAAGGTTTAAAAAAAAACTAAACAGGGCAGGACAAACTGAATATTGTAAGCTGTGTTTGTTTGTTTGTTGTTTTTTTTAATCCAAAGCAGCTCAGTGATTATAACATGAGCTTCATTTGGTTTTAGTCAAAGTTCTAAACAAAACAATCAGATCTAATCCTAGATGCTATCGTATGTTCCCAAGGCTTTAGACTTCCATTATTGTCCAAAATTTATTTGAGTTTACTAAAGTGATGTACATTTTGTTACTAAATTAGTATCACAAGTAATTTTTTCCAAATCCAAGTTTGAAATTAACTAAACAAACACTTTGAATGCCTTGTTTTCTGCCTCCAGCATTTCATTGGTATATTGTTGTGATATATTTTGCCTAACAAACTACTGAATGACTAAAATGCTAAGGAGTCAGATACGACTATAGTGCAAAGTAATTTCTTTTAAGTCATGCTTGATATATACACCATTTTCATAACAATTAAAAATGGTGTATATGGCAGCTATGAAAAGGCACTATGTGTCTGAAAAATATATAAATATTCAACCTTTAACATGTAAACCCCAATTTCTTGCTGCTTTACTTTGTTTTGAAAATGTACACGGTGTATATTTTACCCTATTAGAAATAAAAAATCTTCATTTATGTTCAAAGGAAAATTATACAAAAATATTAACTTTCAATGAATTAAACAATGTGCTTTTCATTTCCTCTAATGACTTAATATTTGTCCACCCATGTATTTATGGATGGACTTCTTCAGCATTATCTGAGTCAGAAGATTTTTTAACAATGTTTTAATGTTATATGAAACCATTCTCTGAATCTACATTTTAAATATTTGCTGTCAAGCCTAAACATACGATGGTCCAAGGTCCTTCTGAATGAACCAAACCTTACTTACTTATTGTCCATCTCTCCATTTTGGGCACTACAGTAAGTGCATTCAGTTAATCTTTAACATAAATATAGTAAAACATACATGCTATAAATTTAGAGGCAGCCAACTAAACTTCATTAGGTAACTGACCTCTTGACCTTTGACATGTTGTGGATGGCAGAAATAAGGAGCAGAATGATGGCTAACTGGGGTATAAATACTAATAGGGGCAGTGTGTACTTTCCTTTTAGTAAAAACATTATTTGATAATAACAGAATGGGGACAAACTACACAGCAATAAACCAAAGAGATTAAGGAAGACTGCAAAATTTGTTTTGCCAGACAAATAAACTAAAGTAAATCAGACTGAAAGCTCTAAATGTATTATTAGTTTGCAGAGAGTTCCTCAAACAGCCGTTTGGCATTGCTCCTTTACAAAGCTCCTCAGGTAGTCTTATCATATCAAGCCTTCTTCCTGCTGATCTCTTGGATTAGTCTATAATTTGCCTGCTCATTTTAGGCAGCATTCTCCTCCCCCTCCGCTTCCTGGAATTATAGTTTTCAAAATTTCTATCATTAGGGGAAATGACAACCTCTGAGCCATCAATTTCTCTGAAAATGGCAAGGTTTGCTGAAGATTTGGCTCAAGCTATGCATGTTTGCAATATTTGGAGTCTAAATGGGTTCAGCAGCACAAAGGCAAGTTCCCCTTAGAAATGTTAGGCAAACGACGCAATGCCCCGAACCTTGTGCTTATCTTGACAATTGTTTGTTTTTCTTTGCGACATATTTTTTTCTGATACCTGAATTTCAGTAGAGACAAACTGTTTTCCACCTCCAACATCGAGTTGCAGTAGAGCGATAATGAAACATATCAGGACTGGCCTGTTTCCAGCAAAAATGAATGAAAAAAAGAGTTTAAAAGATACAAACTCTAAGGATTTAAATAAACCTGACATGTTAGTAAAATACACCTGATGTGTAACACTAGTATTAGATAGAAAAGGGGCTCATTGAGATGGTGAGAAACTTGAAAAAGTACAGAGTTCAACATGTTGTGAGTTTAGAAGTTTATAATGCAAAGGCTTCAAATGCCATGTATTCTCCTTTTTATATATTTACTTATTTTGGATAAAAGAAGGGCTTGGAAAATAACATGGTTTTCATATACATTTTCACAATAAAAACATGGAAAAGTGTGGCAGGCATTTGTTTTCAGCTCCCCTGACTCTAAAGAACCACCCTTTACTGCACTGGCAGCTCCAAGTTTTGAGTCTTACGACATGATTTGTTTCCAGATTTAGCTCCTTCTTCCCTTTCCCACTCAATTTCTACCAGGTTTCTTGTGCCTGCTGACAAAAACCGTCACAGCATGTAGCCACCAGCCACTCCATATGATTCACCATATGGGGCAGCTTCTTTTGTGAATAACCTTCTTCACTTGCTTTGTTTCCAGAAAAGTTAAATTTGTGTAATGGGTGACTAATTGTAGTCTTGTCAACAATTCTTCCTCCTAATCTGTGGATCTGCAGCTCCTCCAGAGTAACCATGGGTTTCTTGTCTGCCTATTAGATTACTGTTCTCCCTTCAAGGCCTGTTTGAAGTTTTTTCATACTTCTGTCTTTATGGATGATTCAAAAAAACGTTTGGGTTATTTTTTCATAATCTAACGCTGCTGTAAAACCTGTTCCTTGGTCTTCATGATGCTGTTTCTTTACTAATGTTCATTAACAAACCTATGTGAACTTCATAGAACAGCTGTATTTATACCGAGACGAAATTACAGACAGATGGATTCCAGTTATTAATCAGGCAAATTTTGAAGGCATTTGCTTGTACTGTGTTTTTTAGAGACATCACTATACATGGCCATGCTTTTCATATTTTATTTGTGGAACAATTTAAAAAACGTGCTTCTTTTTCCTTCCACTTACAACTACGCACTACCTCGTGTTTCAGATGGCAGTAAGCAACAAGGGAATACACTCAGTTTGGATTGCAGTTGGTTATGGAAACTTTAGACATTTTGTTTTATTGTGACCGTTTATTTAACCAGAAATGGACTCGTTAAGATCAAAGACTTATTTTGCAAAAGCATTCTGACTAAGGAAGGTAACAGCTTCAGTTGAAAGACAGTCCAGCAATAGAAACACAAAACATAGTGAAAACTGCATAAAGATGTAGAAGATGTACATACCTGAATGTCTTAATAAAAAATTACGAGTTAGACCTTTTCTCCTTGTTGTGTAAAAGTATATCACTATGCATCCAAGACCTTTGGATCTTTAAGCCGTACATTGTTCCTAATTAACATTTATTATTATTCATGCTGTAGAATGCCCTTATTACAAAGCTAAGCAAGGAAATGCAAAAGAGACATGATCAGGCATGTGAGTGGACACTCAATGTGGAGCAAAATCCTGGTTTATTATCCACTTTGGCTCTCTCGCCTCCTTACTATGCAGTTCCTGTTGCAGGTCAATGGTTCACATGTGGATCTATGTCACATAAGCACATAAGATTGATAAAATTGTGTGCTTTTTTTTAATATACAACCTTAAATGCAAGTCCTCTCTGTTCATACTTCATGCTTAGAAGCATTTTCCTTCAAGTCGCAACATAATTGCGTGGCGTTCCTGTGTGTGTTTGCGCCGGGCCTTCATCTGTATGCCAAGCATTTATCTGGAGGGCCTCCAGTGAAAACCAGCTTAGGAGGAGCTCAAGGCCAAACAAGTATGAGGATTAAAGGACGATACAGAAACCTCTCTTCTTTCTCATCGCAGTGGAAGCAGCGCTCTCTACTCCTTTAACTAACACTGAGGTGCCCTTGAGCAAGGTTCTTGGAGTGTCCAAGTGTCTTTTAGCGAAATACTTTTGTGAAATTGTGCTGATTCCAATTATAAGGGAGAAACGTGCTGCTGGGGAAGTATTTAGTGCTTAGGAGAAATCTAATAATCTACAAATGCCCATTGCAAGAACAGTAAATGGCTGTCGCCCAAACGGAGCTCTAGAGAGACAGCAATGCCCCTAATTTTACCTCACACTCTGCTCACACTCGCCAAAAACTGTAATAAATAAATGAATCAGTTGGATCAGCAGTGGTAGTTGTTTGCACTGTGCAGATCCCATTAGAATCGTTATTTTCTGCTTGTGACAACCTAATTAAAATGTACAGGTACAGAGCTGGCACAAAGCTATAAAAAAAAGGGAGGGGAAATTGTGAAAGCCTGTCAGAGGAGAGGGAACCAGAATCTTTAAATGTGGGAAAGAAAATAATTTGCAGTGGAAAGCTAATGAAATTGTCAAACAGGTAAAATTTAAATACTTTGGCTCAGCTATGGTAAGATCTGTGACTGAAAAAGATTAGTGCTTATTTGAAAAGTATTTAGAAGAACAAGAAATTATGTTCAAATAAATTAATAAAGCAAATCGACAGAGCTGTTTTATATGCACTGAGATAAGCTGGCCAATATTACTTTTTTAAATCACAATAAGAATTTATCATAAAACCAAAGCACTTAAAGAAAAGCATCAGGATGGCATTTCTCAACATCAGTTCATGAAAATTTGCTAACTTCCATCAACTAGGAGCACTTTTACATATTTCTGATTTAACATAAAGTACATTTCATTACCAATTTTTTTTATTCTACTTAAAACATCTATTTTTATTTTATTTATTTTTTTTACGGTACAGCACTGTGCGCTGTTATCCAAATAAAATTTCTTTTTGAGTTTAAAAAAATGTAGGAATATTAAAAAGATTTATCTGCTCTAAAACAGAACTGTAGCATAAAAAATGTTCTGTATGCACCCGAGAGCTGTGGAGATAAACTAATTTGGATGAGAGGAACGAAGCTTGGATGAGACTCAGTTCTTGAAAAAAATCTAGATGCATTTTTTTTGTATGTGTGCATCAGTAAAATCTGTTCACTTAAGTACTGATTAACATTGTCTTTGTAAATGAACTGACAAAAGTCTTATTCTGCTGCCAGTCGTACTGTGGAGCAGCATTATGTTCTCAATGGCACCTCCTACTGTTCAGGAAGACAACAGCAACATGTCACAGCGCTGTGTTAAGAAGCACTACTGCATAATAATTGAGAAGTGAACTGAATCATATCTAGTGGTGGTTTCTGATACGGGTGATACTCAGAGTGGCATCTTTATGTTGATATTACACTTATATTATATCGTTTAAAGAAGCATATCTTCAGTAGTTATTGGATTAGAGGGAAGGTGCACCCTGGAAAAAGTCGGCAGTCTATTACAGAGCAATACAGAGATAAACAATACAAACAACTATTAATCTACACACTTAAGGACAGTTAAGGTTGACCAATGTATGCACAGAGAACATACAAATTCAATCCAGACAGATTGAGAACCTTCTTTGCCACTAAATGTCAGTAAATGATCCTTTAATACAAAATCATTACTTTACCCGAAATATCAGAAAATTTTCTTATTTCATGTCTTTAAAAAGTAAATCCAAAACCAGAGGATGACTTATTACTATGTGCAGCAGTAGAGTGGAAACAGGATAAGACATATTTAATTAATGACTTGCTTTCAAAGAGCGTATTTTTATGATGCAGCTTGGCTGGAAATTAAATAACCTTGTGATGCCTGCGCCCCGCTGAGGAAACGAGAACAAAAGAGAGTGAGATGGTCAAGGTGCTTCTCTGAATAAGAATTCAGGGGAGCTAGTGCCATGAGACAAGCCAACAGGAAGTGTATATAAAAAAGAAATAGGGAGCGAGATGGCATGTACAAAAATGTGGAATAACAATAAGGAGAGCTTTTTAAGTGTGAGAAAGAGGCAGTACACAATGATGCCTCAAACACAACATTGGCTTCTTTCTTACTGCCTTTCTTTTATTCAGCTTCAGTCACACAGGCATGTCTGTGTGCACACAGTATTATGTAAATAGTCTCTTCGGCAGAGTGCTGCTGTCACTGAGTGAGCATCCTCTGGGCCATCCAGGCAACCTCATTAAAACAAGGCAGAGCATCCATTAATAGATACCAGTGTGCATGTACACATATGCACACACACATCCATACGTAGACAGTCAATAAAACACACAAAGCATTCACAGACACCAATAAAGGACCTCCTGGGAAGCACATCTCTAAATGTTCCTCTTAGGTGGCAGTCAAAAAAGTGTCGCCAAGGAAACGGCTTAAATGTCACTGAGAGCAATGCACGAAGAGTGTGGGGTGACCGTGACTGCAGACAGTAGAAGAAAAGAGTGGACAATGCAGCTTTAAACTGAGGAATTAGTCTATAGTGCGAGTTATTCTTATGCTAAATGACTTCTTGAGGGGAGCAGGTCTTTATAAGAGCCAGACTTTTATTTATAGGATATAGAGTTCTTATAATAGTTACCAGTTGCTTCTTATTTCCAAAAAATCTGTTTTTGTGACATTCAGGAAGAAATCCATTTATTTCCTAGATATTTCCCTACTTCAAAATGTTGAAAGCATTGAAACATTTAGCTATTAATCATGAAATGGAGATGCCGGCTCTTAACACAAGACCAACTTTAAATCATATCTTTAAACCATTTTCTTTTTTAAAGCACAACACAAACAGAAATGAATAAAAAATAAAAACACAGCCAAAACTTTAAGTTTGGCCTCATAAGTATGTTAAAAGCAAATATTTTATTCATATTTAAATTAAAGAATGTCATAAAAAAACGCTCATCTCTACCATACATGGGAAATTACATTGCAGACAAAACCGACTGTCCTAATTGAGAGAAGATTTGAGGTATCATGATTTTTTTTTTTTTTTAAATGAATGTCCAAAAAACATGTCTTTAGTTTGCTTTGCTTGTTTTTTGTTGGAATATTGAAGAACAGTATGATTTGTCACTTGATGCTGAAACAGCGTCCCAGTATCAAGTGTGGTTTTGTCTCAGACATTCACCATGAATCCATACAGAGCAGAAATGTGCTGCAAGGGTATTTGAAGATGAGCAATTTGTCCTGATATCGACAGAATGAACATCAAGTATAAAAGGGCTGAAGGGGCAAGTTAGCACAAAACTGAATTAGCCGAAAAAAATCATATAAAGCATGAAGTGCTCCTAACTGGCTATGCTATCAAGTAGATTTGTCTACAGTCACTTCATTCACTCTGGGAGATGCCACTTCGCTTGTTTATGTTTGCATTTGGCAATGCCTAAAAACCAAAAAATCATCCGTAGAAAATGTATTTCTCTTCTAAACACCTGAAAAATGACAGTACTTTTTAAATGATTAAGAAGTACTCTGTAGTCAGACTTCTTTTTCAGGACAAGTGTGGCATCTGTGTTTGCAAACAAATACCAGTTTATTCTGCCAATAAACACATTTAGAATTCTGGGTTTTATGTTTGTTTAAGTTATTAAGACGCTCTTAAATTTAGACATTTTTCAAAAAGACCTTAAAAATCTTAGATTGAACTTACTGAAACTCATACAAGCCCAAAGGTTTTTCCAAAGAACTATTCTGTGATTAAATTACTGAAGTGAGAAAGGAGAAAGCAAGAGTTTGAAAAATGTGATGCCTGCATTACGATACACACACATATATGCATGTATAGGTTAAACTTTAACATTCTGTTTGATACCTGTAAAGTAAAAGGAGCCCTCTGTCTGTTTTTGATCTGCTGGCCCCGCAGGTGGCTCCCGAGGTGTGGGCTTCATCCGCTTTGATAAGAGGATAGAAGCGGAGGAGGCCATCAAGGGCCTGAACGGCCAGAAACCTTCTGGTGCCGCAGAGCCAATCACGGTCAAGTTTGCCAACAACCCAAGTCAGAAGACCAGCCAAGCCCTCCTGTCACAGCTCTACCAGTCACCCAACCGCCGATACCCCGGCCCCCTTCACCACCAGGCTCAGAGGTTCAGGTGAGTTGACCCAGCATATGTCTGGTAAGAGTTCAGCCAGATTAAACCTTAAATGTGATATTAAAAATGTGCTTCAAGCAGAGTTTACAAACTTCAGTATCAATATGTGCTTTATGTATCGCGCAACCTTAGAAGAAACTGTTTAATGTATGTCTATTTAAGGATTTTATCACTACTGGGATGTATATTATATAAACCCAGGAGAATGCAAGAAGAATTAAATATTTAGTCAGCAGAATAAATGCAGTATGCTTCAATATTGACATTTGTTTTTAGTCAATATATCAGCTATAAACAACAGGATGATTTTGAAAATATTTGCTTCAAAAGAAATTGATAGATTCTTTAAACAGAGGATGCAACACCTACACACAGAGAGCATGACTCATCTCTGTGTTACACTAGCGAGGCTCATTTTCCTCCTGCGAACAGTCATCTTGCCAAATAGGTCTTCTGTTCGAACAACAGCTGTGAGCTCTGCACCTGGTGCAGGTGTCTGATAGACCAATGAGAGCTCTGGGTGTGTCCACCCCCATCAGAGAGAAACTGTTGAGAAGAGACTGTGGGGTTCTGTCGTTCACAACTTTCTATGTCTTGTCATTTCACCTCCTTGCCATCATGACAGTTTCTTCACTGCATCTTTTTTTTTTTTTTTTTTTTTGCCTGGGCAAAAACATGTATTGGCGTTAAAAAGCTTTAAAAGCCACACGTTTCTTTTACGTTAGAGTCATAATTAAACATAACAGACAAAGTAGTAATGAATCCTAATAATGTTGTCCGCTCTTTTAGCTGCACAAAAGGACAATACAAGTGCCAGAATTAAAATGACTGGTAATTCAAATTCATATGGCACAATTCCTGCCTTGCAGGCTGTAATTTTTTTATTATTATTATTATTCTCCGTTTCATAAGAAGGGAACAGAAGATTTGAAAGTAAAATTATTCCCAAATCAAATGGGGTTTCAATAGGATGTTAAGCAATTTTCAGATCCAATAGTTGTTTTTGCACAGGTTGGTCATTTTCACACTAAGCCATGCCTTAATTTTCTATACACAAACCCACTGTCTTAATGATGTCACACCTAATCATTTCTTACAATTTACACTAACCTGAAACTGATTAGTTGTTTTAAATCACACCACATCCAGAGATGGTTTTGTCTTTCTCGCTGACACACATTACGCTCCATCGTCAGACTGGTTCAGAATTACAGACAAAACATGTGTTTATACATTTTCTTCTCCGTTACAATAACACTAAGCCGGTCGTGCTGTTTACTCTCCATCAAAGTCAGAGCTTGGAAGGTATTTTTCTTCTGCAGCGGCTTCCCTGGTGTGACACCCGAGCGATGTAGCGTGGCTGTGTGTCTGTGATACGCCAAGCCAATTTACAGGCTCCGCAGGAGAGCTGTCGTTTCTCATCACAACTCACAACCACAGGACACTTCCTCACTGTGTCCTCCTGCTCTTGCTCTCTGCTCCTGAGCCCCTCAATGAAACCTCAACACTTTGCAAGTTTTAAACGTGCTTGGTGAGCACTACTTTACCCTTTCTCTAAAACTGATGCCTAAACAAAGAAACTGTAAAAAAACAAAAAAAAAGGGTATTATTGTGTTTTAATTATTTTTAAAAAATTACTCAACTTATGGAAAAAGACTAAAACTGAGAGCCATATTGAAGGACCGATTGGGACTACCAAATCACTTGCAAAATTCGACAAAATCAAAAGTTCACATAGTCCAAGAAAACTATTACTTTTAAAAATTTGGGAAAGCCCAAATGACGATATCAGGGATTTTATATGCTTTCAATCAGTTAATTGACAGCATTTGTTAAGTGGATGTGTGTCTGTGCACAGATTTTTGACCACCACCTCAAACATACCACTTTCTAGTGTGAAATCATGGAAAAAAATCCTTGGCTAAAATTTCCAGATGTTGAGGAAAACCATCCCAACGGTGAAGTATGGGAAGTAGCTGTTGTGTAGATGTTTTGCTGTTGGAGGGAGTGGTGCACTTAAAACAGATTAAATCATAAGAAAAGAAGAATATATGGAGCATACTGAAGCAAAATCAGAAATAATTTTGGTAATCCTAAGGGACCTAAAACAGTAAAGTTAGAAACAGGTGCAACATCAAACAGTAAGACAAAAAGGTCCAATTTTGTAATACAGTTTCAACTGTATACTCTGTGCACAAATGTCAGGCAGGTTGTATTTTCATTGCATTTTTTTGAACAACTACAGTTTTCTCAGTCAATTGAAAATCTTAATAAACCTTAGACCTGAATATTTGGAGGTAAAAGTGAGGTTGAGGTCATTACGTTGTTATTTCAATCATCTTTAATGCCTTTATTGGCTAGTCACACAGTGGACTCCTTCCATGGAAGACAACCCGGCAAGAAAATCATGATCTTTCTGAAAGATGCTGACCTTTTGCTGTACCAGTGCTTTAAGAAAGTGTCTTCTAAAAACTGTAGGTTTGGTTAGTACAAAAAGGTCCCGCTAACTCAGTGCTTCTCAATTCTAGTCCTCGGGCTCCCCTGCTCTGCATGGGCAGGGGAGAACAGCTGATTAAAATGATTGCATGACCATCAAGAACTTTCAGAACCCTAACCCTACCCAGGTATGTGGCAGAAGGGAAAAACCTAAAACATGCAGGGCAGGAGGGTGTGAAGACCGGAATGGAGAAACACTGCGCTAACTCATCTTTAGCAATACCAACCTATAACCACTCCCAGTCTGAATCTAAGTGGAACTCGGTTACTGATCCAACCAAAGGTCCATCACTCTGGTCTGCCAAGGGTCAATCATCTCATCAGTCCGTAAATGTTTTGAAGAATCTTCTTCTTCTGTGGTGGTTAGTTATCAGCTTTAATTACCTGGTCATGTCTGAGCCTTGAACACTTTGACGTTCTGTTCACTCCAAAGGTTGCAATGAAGAATAATGGGCTTTACACTTGATTCTTATCAGATCTTTCTCAACTCCTTTTACCCTGTTGACAACAAAGCGTTTGATGGTTATGTGATCAGGCCCAATACTTTGACAGCTTCAAGAGTTCTACATCCACCTTAAAGACTCTTTCTAACTTTTGTATCTTCAGTCAGTTGAGTTTCTTTTCTAGACTATTTATAAACTGTGTGGCCTGATATGCTTAAGTTCTAAAAGCATATCAGAAATCTCTTTTGGAGTAGAGAAATCTCAATAAATATAACTTAATTACTGTGCAAATAATAAACGCTTTAACTCAGTTTAAGCTAATCAGACACTGCTTCTTTAAAAGTAGTATCTTATGCAAACTGTTGCTTTAATAGGTTTATTTTTTTTTTTTACAACACTAAATGTCACTTTGATGCAGCGTAACATTTTAAGCTGAAGTCACATGTACAAATGTTCCCTTTTTAAATCCACTGTAGTGATGGACTTCTTTCCAGGTTTGAAAACAATGTTTCAAGCTCCAAAAAGGACCTATAACTTCTGTGACAAAATCACATGGGCCTGCTGTAACACGTGTTAATGTATATTATACTTGTACAGCCTATTTCCAAGACAGAAAACATAATCGACTCCAACACAATACACCAATACGCCCTTTCCTCCATTAGACTGCATTGATGGGGAGCACAAAAGCCCTATTGTTTCTGCAGAGCTTGTAGAGGCAGTGTGAAGAGCTGGCAGAGTGTTTGCACGGTGAGTCTGCATCCGCGGGTGTTCATACATATGTGAGGGAAAGAAGGGGAAGGGAGCAAGTTTTAGCAGCAGGTTGTTTTGTTGTGGCCCCACGGCCAGCAGATGTCTTGATGCTCCTAGGGATGGAGCACCTCTCCTCTGAACTTCCTCTCCAATTGACTCATTTACCCACAAAGCAGGCTGTTCGTTCCCTTCCCACATAATGGGCTAATTACTGTTTTAATGATTCCGCATATCCTTCTCTCCTCTGTAGTTCTTTGTTTTCAGGCTGCTTTTATATTTTGCGGTTATTCTAGGTAGGAAAATTGCTACAACATAGAGTAGCTGCACTATGATCTTGGAATAAATAGATCTACAAATAACACAAAATTTAAATTACCTGTTAAAATCAGGTTTGCTACAATATAAAAGCATTGTTGGTGTTTAATTATTATTCATTTACAATTCAAAATATTTGACTTAACTTACTGCTACGCTACAAGATAATTCTCTGCAGGATTTCTAATTTGCAAGCCACTTAATTACAGTGAAAAACTATCAATATTAAATTGTCCCTGAAAGATTACGACTGCTAAACTATTTTCTCTCTAAGGCAAGTTTTAGTCAAAATAGTAAGATATAGTTATTAGTTTACACATCTTTATCAAACTGGGTGATTATAACAGGAAAAACAAATGGTATTCACACCTAAATACATAATTCTGTTATCTGCTTTGGTCCTCTTTGAACAAATGAGCATTCATCGCCTCAGGTTGTCAACTTTACTTGGACTGGTCTCGAAGCTTATCAGAGCAGACCGAGTCAACACCGGGTTGACTCGGTACCAGGCAACTCATGGTTGCTTGGTGCAGGTACCTTTCTGTACGAAAGCAACTGATCTGTCAAGAAACCAGACAGAGTCACTCAAAGTGAGAAATGTCTCCCACAAAGTATGATATACTAAGTTAGATTGCCAAAGGTATTTGCTGGTTTGCCTTCAGACACACAAAGTAATTTGAGTTTATGCGTCTCTGAAATCTAAATCAGCTTCAACTCTAAGGCCTGGTTCACAGTCTCTTCTTCATCCCAAAGTGTGAGGATCAGGCTTCTTCTTCTACAGGAACCCTATTCATCCACATCTTTATGGATCCTAATTCGTGCAGTCATGCTGGAACATAAAGGGACATCCCCAAACAGTTCCTACAACGTCAGGAGCATGAAATTATTCAGAAAGTCTCGGTATGCTGAAGCATTAAGAGTACTTCACTGGAACTAGGGGTCACTTAAAAGACAGCCCCAGACCATAATCTCCTCTGTACCAAACTTTACACTTCACACAGTGTAATCAGGAAAAAGCTGTTCCCCTAGCAACTGCCAAAACCAGATTTGTCCATTTGAATCCTTGAAGAGTCATGATTCATCACTCCAGAAACCATGTCCCCACAGCTGAGGATTAGCCAGACACACCACTTCATCCAGTACTTTGCATTGTTCTTGGTGATGTGAGGTTTGAATGTAATGTACCTCCTTGGAAATCCAATCCAAAAAACTCTCTACACACTGCTGTGGATCTAATCTGAAGGCCACATAAAGTTTGGAGGTCTGTAGCTACCGACTCGTCGTAAAGTTGTCCACTTTTCAGACTTTGTGCCTCAAAACCTGCCGACCTCGCTGACTGATTTTATGCTACCTTCTACTTCAGCACAGACTTGTAGCTTACACTTTGTTATAAAGCAGCTAACAGCCGACTGTGTAAAATTTAGTAGGAAAGGAATTTTATGAGTGCAGATGGCATCTTATCAGGAACAATCCTGGAATTCACTCCTGAAGGTGACCTAAATGTTTGTAGAAGCAGCTTCGATGCCTAGATGTTGAGTTTGAAACACCATATGGTTTATAGTCAGACTCCTTCAAATCCATATTTGAAGGAGCACATGTTTTTGCTCTTATTAGGAAGATGGACAGGAGTAGTTTCAAATTAAAACAATGATCAGTTTATTTATATACGGTCTGTAAATATCTCAAGGGGGTTTTACTAAATCAGCCTGTAGGTATTGGGTTAAATTTCCTGTTGGTATTGGTTAGTTATGAAGCATTCGTAATTTATTTAAAACAATGTTAAAATATAATATTCAGATATTAGGTAATCTTGTTACATGTGCATTGTGATGCTCTGTGACAGTGGCTCTCTGGCTGCGGAAAAGCAATTTAAGTCAAATAGCAATCTGGCTTTCTGTGGCTATTATCAATGTCCGGGTTTTTACGAGTTCTGACTTGCTCTTTATAAATTTATTTCCGTAACCCATGCAAAGTTGTTTGTTTAAATGTTGTTTTAGTCCAATAATTAAATGTGATGAACAATGACAGTAAACGAAAAAGAGTTGCGAGTTCCCTGATAGAGATAAAAAATTCAAATGCAAAGGAAACTAAAAGCATAGTAAAAAATGAAGTATTCATGCATCAAACTATGCATCCAATCAAGATAAACTATTCCTTTTTGTTCATTGGAATAAATGCAGTGTCACCAATTTTTATCGTTGGGATCTGAACATTATCACTTTAAACCATTTCACTGTTGCAATAGGCGAAATAAAATGCTGAGCTAAAGACAAACTGTCAAATATCAATCTTACATGGGTTTAAATGTCAAACAGGCAGAATTAAAAGGTCCAGGTTAAGTTAGTTTATTTTAAAGCTTAGAAGCATTTTGATTGAAACATGCCACTGTGCGATTATGTTGCAAAATATGATTTTTATAATAAGATTTTGAAGACGATGATATGTAAAGAACTGCTGACTGTGAAAGTCAAGGAGAAACAACCTTCATGGTTGAGTCAAAGTCAGAGTTTGTAGTGATTTTAAGAGGAATGAGGCGTCGCTGCCCAGCTGTTGTTCAATAAGCCGTGGCCTCTGTCCATTAGGCCGGAGGAGTTAATAAGACATGAAACAGGCCAGACCCAAGTGAAAAATGAAGGTCATTGAGTCACCAAGCAGACTGCATCCATCCACCAGGGCCAACATTTCACACAGCCCACAGGTTTCCGAAGCCCAGCGTGCCGACACAAACTGTAATTTACACTGGATGACTGCAATGGATGAAACCCACAGGCTGAAATTATTATGAAACCAAAACATCTCCCAAAAGCTAACCCTTTTAGACGGAGGACAACATCTGACTAACGCTCAGCTTTTCCACCTGACCTGTTATCACTTAACGGGTTGACCCTGACCACAAAGACAGACATTCACAATTTCATGGCTAGTTTAACATCCAGTCATGTTTTTGTTGTTCTGCCACACAGAAAACCAACTAATCATCATCGCCTCTCTCACTCACCATCATTCAAATGCCAAACCATTACACTGACAGAACTCTGGATCATTTCCTTGCCATCTCAGGTGTTCTCTTAATTAAGTTAGCACAAATTAAAAACCCTGTATAATCAAAATTCATTTACCTCCATCCTAATAAACCATCAGTGTGGTGGCATAACTTGTGCAGAAACCCACATGCAATTTATTGCATGTATAATGAGATAATGATTTGCAATGGTGTGGCATTCTATCATGCCAGTGATGCCTGATGCAATGCTGCGCTCACACTCTGCCTGCAGTTAATGTTCTGTATGTAACTGCAATGCTAAACAATTACCAGTTTACCTGTGTAGTCTTGTATAATAAGTAATTGGAAGTTCCTACAATTATTCTGAATGTTCCTGAAGCACACTACTTTGGTATTAGCATGTGCAGTGCCTGCTAGGCAAGTCAGTAACCAAGTACAGGCCATACTGATTGTACTGTAGATTCATGGACTGATGATAGCATTTTCTGCTGGGGCTCCTCAGTGTAATGGACCAACTTTAGATGGGTTTGTTTGTTCTTGAGTGAGGAGGTCCATGCAGTTCCTGCAGGGACTTAACATTAGTTCCATTGATTGAGTCGACCATCTGCCCACCATTAACCCCAGAACCCTCCTTCTCTTTACAGGCTGGACAATTTGCTTAATATGGCCTATGGCGTAAAGAGGTAATTAAAAACTTCACCCAATGCCAGATGTCCATGTTGACTCAATGATTTTTCAAATTCCTTTTTTCTTTTCTTCTTTTTCCTAATTCAGTTTTCCTTGTGGTTTTTGCAGTCACTTTAAGTTTGAATTTGTTCAAGGTCAAAAGCATTTTTAATTTTGAAATTTGTTTGATTTTTTTGTTTCTTCTGTCGGTTTGAATTGATTCCCTGCCAACCACCTCAGGTGTAACGAACAGAAAACTGTCAGTCTTTGTTTTCAGTGGTGTTTAATCCCTTTGTTTTGATTATGACAAGTGCTAGTGGTGTTTGAATTGTTTTGGGTTGTTTCTGTGTATTCAACAGATTTTGTTCTCTGGTTATAATTTCTAGGTGTGTGCATTTATTATTTTTTTCTTTTACTTCTAGGGGATTCAGGTTCTCCTACCTTCTCATTTTACAGTAACTCTAAAAGACGCCCCCTTTTTTATTATTATAAACTAATAATCTGTAGTTGTACACAGTCTCTTACTTCTGCACTGTGTACACCTGAAGAAAATTACACAACTATCTGTTACATCTTAGTTTCTACAGAAGTTAGGAAATGAGACGCAAGATAAGGTTGGACGAACTTGGATCCCTGCTGGAAACAGGAAATGCTGTTTCACTGCAGACAGCTCAAGCTTTGCTCGGCACCGCTCTTCTCAATTTCCTTCTTTTCGGCTCCCATCTTTCATTTTGCTGTCCTGCTACCAAAGGTGGTGTTACATAACTCAGAGCAGCAGCTACTGTGGTGATAGATGTTTGACATGCTGACAATGCCATCTTGCATGCTGCAAGCACAAGGGACAGAAGTCGGTTGACTGAAAAGCTCTGAGAAAATGTTAAATCCCTTTACCTAAAAATGTCAGAATTAGACATGCTATTCAGTAAACTAAAGTGGTAAGAGCTGGGATTGTTCTGCTTTAGAGGGGACAGAATAGATATCTGGTCAGCTACACTGTTGCTATGCAACCTCTGGTCTCATCCGTAACATAGGGTAGCGTTTCGTCCCACTCCGATTGGTATACTTGCATACATGTTTCCACATACACATGCAGGCACACACCACATCCCAACAACAGTGCAGTTTGGAAACCTCCAAAGCATCACTGATTGAAACTCTGAGGCCTCCCCACATTTCGCACACTTTAGTTAGGAGAAAATAATAATCAGACTTCATAAACTCAAACATCAAGTAGCCGATTTATTTCAATAATTCAGCTAAAAAAAAGTTAAACTCATATACACATTCTTTATTCACGGAGATTTATTAATTGCATATACTAAATTTGATGAATATGACTTGAAACTAATTCAATTGAATTTTACTAAAGATAAATGACAAGGGATTTTTAAAACAGAAAAAGGTTATGTTGTGGCAATGTTGTGGCCTACACATTCAAGGTAAGGCTGAGGACTTGATTGTCATCTAACAACAAGCAGCAGGTAGTCAAATTCTTTTCTAAAGAAGCTGGCTGTCCACAGTGTGTTGTAGTCAAGCATATTAATCACAAGTTGAGTGGATGTTGTAGAAAAAGGTGCTCAATAAAAGTACCAGTAGGTGCTTTAATGACCATGGTATCACTGATTTGTCACCAAAATGGCCTGACCTGAGCCCTACAGAGAGCCTGTGGAGTATTGTCATGATGAGAGAAAGCAGAGGTAGAAGCTGCTAATAAAACAACCAGGGCTTCCTTCACACCACAGCAGAACCACAGGTTGATGAGCTCTATGCCACCTTGCACTGATGCAATAATTAGCCCAAAAGAAGCTCCAACTAAATATTGAGGGTACACATTCTGTGTAAGATCCATTTCTATAGCTCTTAGTTTCTGTGAAGATAATTTTTGCATTGTATACCATAATTATCATAAACAGAGTATTAAATATTTGGTGTGAGTAATCAATATAACGTGGATTTTATATTTTGATTTGAATTATTGAAATTAAATGTTTATCTTTAAAGAAATTCAACTTTATATAATGTTTTCATTTTATTTTATAGTGTTTTCTGTATTCAAAGTTCAAAAATATCTGTCAGCAAGCCAGATACAATACACTTAAATGACGTTGTACTACATCTCATCTGACATACAGAGAAAAGATCTTGCATCATAAAACCCTTTTCTTGCACAACCTATGAGCCAACCCATCTCAATGCATGCTCTAGGTTTATAAGTAACCCCAAAAAGGCCAGAGGCAGACTCTGCATGACCAAAGTCATGCAGGAAGGTCGCAGTGATTGTCGACCATATATAGACACGGGAGAGAGAAGGCTTGAGGGTCCAAGTGGCAAGCAGCGCTATCGATCAGTGCCACGAGCTCTGAAATAGAAGAGACCAGAACACCCTGCAGGAGGGGGAGGAATACACTTTGTACCTTAATGCCACTGGGCTGTAAAGTGCCTCCATTTTCCATTTAGTTTGCTCCCCTTTCCCCCCTCCTTTTTTCTTTGAGAAGGCTGCCTTCTCCCAGACAGCTGCAGCAAAGCGGAAATCTCGATTAAAGCACTCCCAATAATGCCCATAGTAGTTTCTTGTAGGGAGCTGGAATAAGAAATGAACCTTTTTTTTAATTTCATTTACCTTTTATTTAAAAGTGGTGGGATTTCTTTTCTTCTTCTCCCTTTTCCTCTTAGCGGAAAGGCAATTAAGTGAAGTCAACTGAGGAATCAAATCTCTTGCATCACAAGGAAAAGGGTGAAGATTATGAGCCGAATGAGAACAAATTTAGCAGGCTGCTGCATGATCTTTGATGAATTTCTGGCTATGGTTTAATTCAACAACTTCCTGCAAATTGGCACAGAAAGAAGCCACTTGAAGACAAAAGAGAGAACGTTCATCTGCATCTTCTTCAGCAGAAGTGCAGCTCAGCATAGAAAGCACTGCCGTCAGTGCTGACAGGGGAGCTTTCAAATCTGATCAGTTCTGTAAGGCTTTAGTGACAGCTTTGAACGTGCGCTACAAAACTGTACATTACCGTACATGTTCTATACGGTATGTTGTAATTTAACTGAATTTGTCTGATCTCAGACCCTATGTGTTTCACTGAGGAATTGGCTCTTGAGAAAAGGATATCATAGAGTTTAACGTCCAAGCTATTATAGTTGAAGGAGCAAAAAAAAGAAAAACAGCATTTAGTGCTAGTTTATAACAATTTTAAAGGAGTAGTTCAACATTTTTTAAGCATACTCTGTTTAACACCATTATAAGCTAGTAAAAAATAAAACAATGAGATTTTCCAAGATGAAACAATTTCAGTCTCAGAAATGTTGTAGCTCATTTCATGTTGTAACCCTTTAACATCACATTTTCAGTTAAGCACAATAGTATTCACAACCGTGGCAAATTCAGAATTAATGTAAACATTTCTAATAGTATTATCTACATGTTTCTTTTGATTGGAACTAATATTAATGTTTTGGAGCAGGGAGGTGATAGAGAATTATTTTAAAGGAGCTAAAGCTTAGGGTGATAGCAATGAGGTCTTCCAACCTCAAAGACTTTGAGTTCATCACTGAAGATAAATCAACATATTGGTGAAGACATGCAAAAAGATGATCAGCAGTTTATTGCTGCAAAGCCATGAAAGACTTTTCCGCTAATTATTGAGAAAGTAGATCAAAATTTACGTATACCTTTCTTAAAAAACAAAATGTTCAAAAAGCACAAAAGTTATTTTCACAAAAACTGACCTTTGTAGATAGTTTTGTCTTCTTAGAGAGGCCTGCCTCATTGTCTAACAAAAGCAACCTTCCTGACTAAATGAAAGTAATTTTTTATCCAAATCTGCCAGGGGTTTGTTTAAGTTTAACTAGGCATAGCTGCAGGCAGGAAGCTCTGCACCATCAGTGATATTGCTGTGTAGAAAGTACTAAGAACAGAACATGTAAAGCATTTCCATTAACAGCCTAATAGAAAAGCAAAGTGCTGTGAGTTGGAGCTCAAGGAAATGTTTTCTCATTTAATTTTACACTTTCTGACTTTTCAATCAGGCATTTACTCAACATATGGTTCACACAGGAAGATCGTCTGCCTGGCAGGCTGCCTTCTACTTCCATCCTCTGTGTAAATAATTATTAGCTTTTTTGTGAATTAAAGTTCAGTTATAATGCCTTCGTATGAACCACTAAGATATTTTTGAGGTTGGAGGTTTTTAAGACATCAGAAATACACTTTGGTCTTCGCTCTTTGTATGTTAACTGCAGTGATGGCATAGTTACTTTGAAAAAGTAACTTTAATCAGATTACTGATTACTCCTTGAAAAAGTAACTTAGTTAGATTACTG
>CAEFZY010008566.1:0-14030 GCA_903066815.1 Brachyrhaphis roseni | reverse complement strand
ATGTTTTTTCTGTAACAGCTTCTGGAATCGATGCAACCAGGAGTTTAATTTAAATCATTTTGTGTTTTTTAATTGACAAAAAAATATATTTTATGTTTCGCGTTTCAGAAAAAAATAATTAAAATGACGTAGAATAACTTCAGTATTTATGTATTAAACCGATTTAGATTTTTTTTTTAATTTAAGCTCAGGAATATTAACCAAAATCAATTTGAAATAACGACAAATAGTTTTATTGTTTCATAAATAAATTATTGCAAAGCGATTTAAAAACGTTCAGCGCATATGTCATATTTATTTAATAAATAGCTTTACACAAAAAAAAATAGATAAAAACTATATAAAATAGAAAACTATCTAAAAAATATCTTGCTGTTTTAATGATTCATGTAACGTTCACGGACCCACGGGACTTAAAGGAGCTCCGTGAAAAACCCACGATAAGGAAAGGAACTGAGAAAATATTATTATTATTATTATTGTTATTATGTAAATAATTTTGCTACAGTGAATTGTTTTATTTCTCTTCACAATAATACAAACTAAACTGATATTTTATTTTAAAATCTGAATAAACGTTTCTAAAAACTAAATGCATGAAATGGTTTTCCTGATCAAAATTTCTGCGTCATGAACTATAATCTGCATGAATCTTTATTATAATCAGAGTTGAATCGGGATTTTATCATAATTTTAAATGTGATTTAGTGGCCAGACTGAGGCTGAATAGTGCGGCCGGCAGCCTGCGGCTAGTGACGCAGTGTTTACCTTCCAGGTGTGGTTCAAGAACCGCCGGGCCAAGTGGAGGAAGCGGGAGCGGAACCAGCAGATGGACCTGTGTAAGAACAGCTACCTGCCGCAGTTCAGCGGCCTGATGCAGCCCTACGAAGACATGTACCCGACCTACACCTACAACAACTGGACCAACAAGGGCCTGGCCCCGGCGCCGCTCTCCACCAAGAACTTCACCTTCTTCAACTCCATGAGTCCGCTCACCTCGCAGTCCATGTTCTCCGCGCCGAACTCCATCTCCTCCATGAGTATGGCGTCCGGCATGGGCCACTCCGCCGTGCCCGGCATGCCGGCCCCGGGCCTCAACAACATCAGCAACCTGAACGGCATCGGAACCTCCGGCATCAACTCGGCCATGTCGTCCTCTGCGTGTCCGTATGGGCCTCCCGGCTCGCCGTACAGCGTTTACCGGGACACGTGTAACTCCAGCCTGGCCACCCTAAGACTCAAGTCCAAACAGCATCCGACGTTCGGATACAGCGGCCTGCAGAGCCCCGGCTCCAGCCTCAACGCCTGCCAGTACAACAGCTGACGGGCCGCGGGGCCCCGCACCGACCCGCAGGATCCGCATCTCACCCCGAACCGACAACCGAACCGACCTGGATCCCTGCGCTCATTTGTTCCGTAAGAGAAAAAACGGATTATGCGGGTTACAACATCCGGGTTCCTGGAGCTTTTCTAAACAATGAAGACGTGTTACTTGCTGCACTGTAAATGTTGAACTGTAAATACAAGCACAAACTGGGATTCTGGTTCCGGTACTGGTTGGGCTGCTTGGTGGCTCCATTTCGTAGCGTCGCACTTAAACTATTCAAAAACAAAAAATCATAAAAAACAAATACTCAAATTATTTCATTTGATCCGTTGATATTTTTCTAAACATTTTTTTCATCCGTTTCGTTTCTGATGAGCAGAAACTGATCAGCAGGTGGTTCCATTTCGTACCTGAAAAAAACAACAACTAATGGCGCCAAAAAAACATCGAAACTAATAAAAAATAAATAAATAAAGAAAATAGAAAATAGTAACTACGAAACCGTGAAATGACCGGCATCCTTTGCGGCTCACTAGGAAATGATGAAGGAGCAAAATACCCATAATTCATTTCGAAATGACAGGTACGAAATGGAGCCACAAGTTTTGCTCTTTGTTCGTTTTTGTACCAAGAAAACAAATAAAGACAGAAAATGGCGGAGGGTGAAATGAACGGAGCCCCTGAAGAGGGATTATTATTAATAATAATTAAAAAACATGAATAATTAATGTTAAAGATACTGAAACCATAAAGGTGAAAAAAGAAGAAATCTTGACTTTATTGTACATATTTTATAAACGCTTCTTTGTGCTGTTTGCCACCGACTGCTTCTCATTTTTATTTGCTCAAATGAACGAAAAAAACCCAACAATGTTTAACTTGACGTGATTTAATGTAAAACTGTTTAACCTGAACTGTTTATAAAATGATCCAAAGTGTTTAATGTAACATGTGTGTCTGAATAAATCCACAGAAAACTAAAAAGGTTCATTTAAATATTTAACTTCAACGGAACATTTTACACTTTGAAATAATTACATTCATAATCTATTAACTCTCATTTGATTTACTTTCAAACTTTGATTAAAACTGAGGCGGTCATTTATGACCAACCAAATCCCTGAAGTTTGAATAAATCAGTAAATCTGATTCTAATCTCTCAGCTCTCAGTTTATTCAGTCAACATCATATCTGCTGTTCTGACACCTGCAGAAATCCTCATATCTGTATTATCTATATTACTGCCATTAGACTGATATTAGTGTTTAACCTGATAGGTAATCTGAAGGATTAGGATTAGAGGCATAAAACACTGAAATATGATCAGAATTAATTATTAAACACAAATTATTTAAAATGACATTTATAGCTTAGAGCGTTTTGCTTTATTATTAAAACTTTTAATCAAACATTGGGAGTAATATTTCTAATCCTAAGAATTAACTTTTATTTTCCTTGTTGCTCAGATTAAAATCTTTTTCCTATTAATTTTGACCTCAAATATTAATAGAATTTATATGGTGAAATGTGAAGCTTTTTATTCATAAACAGCAGGAAGTTGTTTCTGTTTGCTTCCTTCAGTGTTTGACCAGATCAAACTAGTTTCATTTTCCTCATTTCAAATGTTCATATTTTATTTATTTATTTATTTCTCATAATTTAGCAGGAAAGTTTAAACTGGACCGTTTCTGATTATTAAAGTTTTGTGAATATGAATATTTATCTGTTTACAAGTCAGACCATCGGCGGCGCGCATCATCACAAATTCTTCTCCGCGCGCCCGCGTCGCGTTTATTTAAGGCGCGCACGCGCTTTGCTTGTAATTGCAGCTCTTGGCTTTGATTAGAAATCCTCTGGCAGCAGGACGCGCCGCACCGCGGTGATTCGCAACAAAAACAAAACGCGCAAACTGTCGTAAAACGTCTCCAATAGTTTTCCTGATTGCGGCTGTAAACGAGGCGAGGACGCGC
Organism: Brachyrhaphis roseni; assembly: GCA_903066815.1. NCBI lineage: Eukaryota > Metazoa > Chordata > Actinopteri > Cyprinodontiformes > Poeciliidae > Brachyrhaphis > Brachyrhaphis roseni. Next base: position 10,733 of record CAEFZY010008566.1, on the reverse strand, counting down.
ACGCGCAAATGCAGGGCAAAGTTTAGCGTTGCTTTATACCTGGTAAATATTTGAAGAGTTTTTCTCTGGTTTGGAAATCCCCACAACCCCTGAAGCAAAGAATGGAAGAAAATCGAATCGTAATGGTGCAAAAACTGCGCATTTATGGATAAAAATATCAGCGCAATTCTAAGCTGAATTGACAAAAAACACAAAACTAAAATCAAACATACTTGGTGATAATCAGATCCGTCTGGTATAAAGTGTTACACATTCCAGTTCAAATGATAATATTGAAAGTAATTTAGTAATGAATTCCTTTGGATCATGTGAGGTAAATTTAATATCTAAAACCTGCAGGGAATCTGGAGGAACAGGATTGGTCACTGGATGTGTTACCTGGGTGACACTCTAGAAACGGCACGGTTAAAACAAGTCAATCTGGAAGGTAGCTAACCCAGTACTGGGTCAAACATTGACCAGTTCAGCCTTTGGTTCAACTCAGCCGGTCAGAATCAATTACTGAGAAACAATCTACTTCCAACCTTTCCTTCTGAAAACACACATAGATCAAACTATCTATGTGTGTTTGATCTATATATGTAAATATAATACCTGTTTTTACTGTTAGGTATCAATCCTAACGGCCAACGTCATAAATACTTCAGTTTCCCATGATGCATTGTCTTCTGTAAGCAGATGGATCTCCTCCATGAGCTAATATTTCTGTCTGAAGGAATTAACCACAAACAACCAATCAGAGCCAGGAGGCGGGACTTGACAGCGCTAAGACCCGCCTCCTGGCTCTGATTGGCTGTTTCTAGGTAGCACTGGGAGAAAACATTCATAGATTCTGTCTCAAACTGTCCTGACATGGAGACAGATTAAAAAAATATTTAAAACATATTTTTTTTATAAAAGTTACACTGCAGCTTTAAAGAGATCTGAAAATCATTTGGTATAATTATAACATAATTTTGCCTAAAAGTTACAAATGAAACTCAGAAACGGATTCAGGTCAAACAGAACAAACTCCAATCTGACTGAATAAAGTTTTAGTTTTTCTGCTGGGCAAAACAAAATGACCATATTGACCCAGAATCGATTATTGCTCCAATACAGTCAGGACGGCCTTCACAGACTAAAACATGTCAATAGTATTAAATATTAGTCATAAAATCAGGTCAGTGTTCTGCAGCGTCTGAAACTAATTACTGCATGTTTTTCAGGAAGTGGACGATGACATGAGTTACTGAAAATGTTTCTGGGAAGTGAAGTTGGACAAAATCGATTCAGTTTTTCTCTGCAGCTGTTTTTCACTTTAAACCTCTCCGTCTGCTACAGTTCATTCTTCCATCGTGTGATGAAGATATTCAACTTTTTCAGTTAAATTTAGTGGATAAGCTAAAGAAAGGCCGGATCATTTCCTTCCCAACACATCAAGACGCCACATTTACGTCTCAGGTTTTAACAGACATGATTCAGAGCATTGTGACTTCATGGGAGGCGCCTCATTTGTTCCTCTGTCCAGTGAAAACGTCCTGATTAACAAAACAAGATCTGCAGAAAGAAAAGGCCTCCCACAGCGGCTGCAGTGCTGCAGTTGCTGCTGCAGCTGCTGCTGCAGCGCCCCTTAAAGCGGTCTCTGCATCCAGAACACAGATCCTGACAGAACCAGCCGAGCGCTCTGCTTAGAGAATTCATTGTTTCCAGATTCAGATACTTTCCATTTTCCTTGAACAAACTGAAACACAAACTGATTTAAACCAAAGCTACGAGATTTCAGCTCTTTTTCTACCTAAAGGTGTCAAATATGCGACCTACAGGGGGCGCCACTGTAATAACCAAGAGTATTGATCTGATATTGATATCAAATATCGGATATGGACCTGCATCTTAAATGTCTGATGGAATCAGTCCGCTCCAGCATTTAGTCCGGCCCCGCTGATTCATAATCGCTGATTAAGTTTTCCTTAAACTCCTTTACAAAATATGTAATAAATGTATGATACTGATATCGGATCGGAAGTGAAAAAGTTGCATTGAGACGCCTAATAATTGTATCTACACTGTAAAAACAAAACCCTACAAAGTATTTTAAATCTTGTTTCTACTGTAAATATCTTAGTTCACTTGAAATAAGACAAATTTAACTTACATTAATTTTTCATCACCATAAAGAAGCTTGTTTTAAGTCAATAATTCCTTAATATTGATTTAAAACACCAGTTCCACTGGTAGATTATTTCACTTATAAAATGGAACAAATATCTTGTTACAAGTGAAAAATGTACTAAATTAATATTAAGGAATTATTTACTCGTAGAAAAGTTACTTAAGTTATTTTTGTCTTATGTCAGGTGAACTCAGGTAGAAACTAAACCAAGCTACTTGGTGAAGTTCTGTTTTTGCAGTGTAATCTGAATAGAAGCTCCACAGATTTTTTTCCTAATCCAAACAGAAATTAATCTTCTCAGGAGATTAGAAAATGTAATTTTCCTCCATGAAAGTTTCAGGTCTGAGTTGTTGCACAAAATGAATGAACGAACGAATGAATGAATGAATGAATGAATGAACGAACGAACGAATGAATGAATGAATGCAGAGTAATTCAATGCAGATAAGTTGCTGTTATGTTTTATTATGGTTGTTCCCTCAGTTGACATGATAACAGCATCAGATGATTTAATGAACCAACATTTAGCCTGTGCAGCTATTTTACCCTCTAATTTATGAATCTGATGTTATATTTGAAAACAGAAGTTTGCAGTTCAGAGCCTGAGAACAGCAACATGAATCACTGTAATTATCTGAGTCATAAGAAAATGTTGTGACTCTGTTTGAGCTGCAGCACCTGACGAAGCCGACATGACCGTCATTTAGGGATCAGTGAGTCTGTGGGTGGATCACTGATCTGGTTTTATTACGTTTATTCAACACAAGATCATTATGAGATTAAAAATATCACAGATTTAACAAACTGCAGATAAATGTAGAAATTTAAAGAAAGTGATATTACAAGAAAGTAAAACATTATGACCAATTTATCAGAGGGCAGGTGTTTCTGCTGGCTCAGCGCTGAACGCTAAACATGTTGGAGGAATTTCCCAAAATAAAACATCATTCCAAGTCAAACAGTTAGAAAATGATAAACCAGTTAAAAGACACCGTTACCCAGTTTACTGGGAAAAATCATCTTTTTTGTCTCATTTCTCTGTTTTCCTCCAGCAGATAAAAACTTTTCCACGAGTGAGTAAAAGGAGTTTGTGGGATGAGTGCAGTGACTGACGGGCTGCGGCTTTGTGCCGACACCATGGAACGATTTGATTCTGTCATCCTGTGATGGCGCAGAGCCAGCGGTTTTCAGGGCGTTCTCCAGAGGAGCCGCATCAACTCATTGTTCAGCACATTCCTGCAGACGCAACAGGCTGAAAACTGGAGCAGCGAAGAGCAACAGCAGCTTCACAGGATGTATTGATCTACTGATTGAGAGATAAGGTGCAGCTGCTGCAGCATAAATCACCATGACAACATGAACACATGAAACTGGAAGAAAATAATACACAAAACTCAACATTTTTCACAAAAAAAATACAAAATTTTCTGCAGGTCAATAAGTTGTAGAACCAGATGTTACTGTTTCCAGTAACAGCAACGGCAATGGCAACGGCAACAGCAACGGCAACATGCATTTAGCTTTGATATAGAAAACTTACATTTATCTCAGTTTTTATCAGTAAAATGCAGCAAAGAGAATCTGAACATCAACCTTAGAACCGGGCGGTGTCTCTATCTTCCTGGTTCTAGTCAGAACTCCAGCAGCAGCGTTCTGGTCCAGCAGGTTCTGGACCAGCAGCGTTCTGGACCAGCAGGTTCTGGACCAGCAGGTTCTGGACCAGCAGGTTCTGGACCAGCAGGTTCTGGACCAGCAGGTTCTGGACCAGCAGGTTCTGGATCGTTGGTTTGTCAGTCAGACCTGCTGCAGGAATCAAAGCCTGGATGAGTTTCTCTGATCTGAGACTTTAGTCTCTGGTCCTGGAAATGTTCTGCAGCTGGGAGAAGACCCACTTTGGAACCCAAGGGTCAGGTCAGAGGTCAGAGGTCAGCCTGATCTCTGGTTTCCGCTGAAGCTCCAGAGATCAGATCTGAGCGGCTGAAGGACAACAGGAAGTCTCTTGAAGACGTTGAAAAGGAAAGACATGGAAAACGCTGAACAGAGGATCTGACCTCAGATTTGCTCTTCCTAACTCTGCAGCATCAACTCGACTCCTCAGTGATTCACACCTGGGGTCATGTGACCAACAGCGACCCAAACACTGAGCCCCATCAGCGGCTCTGTGATCCTGCTGCTCCAACCATGTTAAAGCTGAAGGAGCCTTGAGATAAAATAGACGTTCAAATCCGTCCAGCTGAGCAGCTGTAGGCTGAGTGAAGCTCCAGAACAGAACCAGCAGCTGTTCCTCCGTCTGATTCGGGTCTGCAGGTTCTCCTCACTGGCCTTCAGCCTCTGGGATGTTTCTCTAGTTATCGCTCTTCTTTTATTCAGCTACAAGGTTTGCATTTGTGCTGCCGTCTTTCCATTTCCACCAGAGGAACAGTGATCTGTGAAATCTTCAAAGCTTGGGGAATTGTTACATGAACTGACCCTGGTTTGAACTTTGACCCTGACCTCTGCTGTTCTTCATGCTAAACTAAGGCAGCAGAACACCAGCTCTACGCTTCCTTTAGCAGGTCAGGATCACACAAAACATGTTCATCACATTCACTTCACTAAATCATTCTCAGATAATCAGATTTCAGTCTGAGCTGTTTTAGGGTCTCTGTCGCTTTAAATGCAGATGAGCTGCTGCTGGCCACGCCCCCAACTCAGTGTTTACACTCACATGAAAATGGCTGCAAACAGATACGCAGTTATACAATCGAACATCTTTGAAAAGCATTAGTGCAGCCTCCTGCACAACCAACCAAAATGCAGCAAGTCAACAGCTAAACTCTTGTCTCCTCCAGCAGCCATTGTACAGCAGGAAAACCAGCTGGCCAAACGCTGTAGATCAGCTGGGGTTGCTAGGCAGCAGGCTGGGTTGTGGTTGCTAGGTAACAGCGCAGTGCCCTTCAAAGTGACCCAACAATCTGGAGGTTTTGGAAACGGTTCATTTTCCAGACACCAAAAATCATGAAGTTATTGCCAAAAACCTGCTGGGTCTTTATTTTAATCTCTTGTTCTGTTTTTGGAAACAGTTGAGACCAAAATGGAAAAATAAAAATGTTCATAACGTGAATTTTACATAACACGTCCAAATTAAAGGCCAAATTCAAATGCACACCACACTTTGCAGATCTCTAATCATAAATTAAAAGGTAAAATGCATTTTATTTTTTTGCATGTTTTCAACTAAAGTCTCAGTTTAATAGATTCATGTTTTTGGCCGTAATGAGAGGAAAACATGAAAACCTCTGAAAGGCTGTGAATCCAGAGCTGAACATCAGGCTGCAGCTTTCTGGACGCTTGGCGCTCAGCGCCGGCCTCTGCTGCCCTGCAGGCTCCAAACGGACCTCAGTCCAGGTTGAATCAGAAAGCCTCGCCGTCACATCGCAGCCACTGCAGCCGTCCTGCGTGTGGCGGTGCCTGAGCCCAGACCCTGAAGCAGCAGATATATGGCTGCCATCTGGCTGCGCGGCCGCTTGGAAGGAACCCAGGAGCCTCTAATGTGGTTTCTGCTCTCGCTGGTGTAAATAACTCCTGCAGTTCCCGCTCTGTGGGCCGGCTGGACATTTATGCTGAGGAGAATTATTTTTCTCATCCTAAAGACAAAACAAATCACAGCGTGTCGTTTCCTCCCCTGTGCTCCTGCAGTCGCTCTGCTCTCACTGTGTGTGTGTGTGTGTGTAGGGGTGTGTGTGGGGTGTACGTGTGTGTGTGTGTTAGCCGGACTGCTGGCGGTGCAGAATTAGTAGCTGGAGCCCAAACTGGATTAAGGGGGCAGAAAGCAGGGAGCTCACTAATGGAGGGCTGACTTGGCCGGTCGCAGCTTCTGGCCATCAGCTGAGGCCAATTATGTGAAGGATCCTCATCTGGGCCGGTCTGGCTTGGTCCGGCTCGGCCCGGCAGAAAGCCCCCGCTCCCCCCAGAGGCACAGAGCCACAGACTTCTGGCAACTCTGCTTTTTTTCAGCAACATGAAATTAACTACTCATCATGTTTAAAGGAAAATATTTCTAAACGTAAGAAGCTGTAATTTTCTGTTCTGGTAAAAAGTTACATGTTGAAGTTTTACAGCTCAGCATCAATGATTACAAATAAAAAACATCAAATTCAAACTGACCTGACGTCTCTTTAGATCCAGAGCTTCTGCACTTTGGAGCGTTTCTAAGAGAAGTGATGGAAATATAATGGTGAAAACAGCTTCACTCACCCAAAGTTACTGATAATATACAGAACAAACTCTTTCACTGTGAAAAAGTTTGCTGAACAAATGAAAAAAAAATAAAGTGAAACAGAAATAAAAACTGTAAATTAAATGTTTCTGTTGCTAAACAATGAAGAAACACAGAAAGACTTTAATAATCAGCTTCAGATTTAAAGGTGATTCTTTCTGTTTCCTAGACAGGTTAGGTCAGATCAATGGCCTAAACAAAACATGTTCACTACATTTGTAGCACCAAATCATTCTAAGATTTCAGTCTGAACTGGTTTAGGGTCTCTGTCGCTTTAAATCCAGTCAAGTAGCTGCTGGCCACGCCCCCAACTCACCGTTTACACTCTCAACAAAATGGCTACAAACAGGTGGCCAGTTATAAAACTGTACATCTTTGAAAAGCATTGGTGGAGCCTCCTGCACAACCAACCAGACTGCAGCAAGTCAACAACTAAACTCTTGTCTTTTCCAGCAGCCATTGTACAGAGGAAAACCAGCTGACCAAACCAGATCAGCTGGGGCTGCTAAGCTCTGGAAGTTTTTGAAATGGCTCGTTTTCCAGACACCAAAAATCACGACGAACTTATTGCCAAAAACAGAGGAGAGTTTTTTAATGACAGACTGAAATGGAAATAGAAAAATGTCCAAAATGTGACTCTTCCTCTTTAATGTCCTGCTGTCAGTGTTTTCTGTCTCACAGATTTTCACTAAATGAGAAAATAAAAAATGAGGCTTTCAACACAATAAACAATCCAAACACTGTTTGCTATGTTTAAATCCAAACTTCTTTATTAAATAATGAATTAAATGTAATTAATTTAGTTTAGTTTCTCTTCGTTTTAATAGAATATGTCTGACAACATGAAGTAGGCTAGAAGACAATAAAAACCTGATGTAATATAATTAATAAATGCAGATAGATGAACTCTGATCTCTTCTTTCCCATCCTGGTATCATCATTATGGAAACCAGCATTTTAACTGGCAACCAGTGAACATTTGGCTCTTCTGTTTGAATTGGGAACAAGAAGAACATGTGTTCAGTTGAACCAGTACAGATGAGCTACATGAGCTGGAAGCCATTAAAAACACCTGAACTCACTGGTTCTGTTTTCATGAAGGAGCGTCGGCTTGGCAAGAACAAAAGCAACATTTGTCTGATTTCTGCTCACAAAAATAAATGAAAATGTTCACAGATGAGGCGTCATGTACAGCAACCGATGTTGCTGTACATGAGGCGTCATGTACAAATTATTTGATCAATAAGTTGTATTGATCAAATTACATGATCAATACAAATTGATCATGTAATTTGTATGATCAACATTTTGTGATCATACAAATTACATCATTTATGTGAATATTCAGTATGATAATTATGCAGATGATGCTCAGGTCTTCACTCCAATCTCAGAAAAACTGGGATCTGTGGGTGGATGTCTGGTTTCCACCCGGACGTATTTAGATGTGACACACAGATCTAATCAGGCTTCATGTGCGTTCATGAAGGTAAGTTTATTTTACTGCTAAATACTCACAGTGTTTATGAATTCTTGTTTATGACCAGCCTGTTAGCCTAATGCTAATGCTAACGTTCATCTTTTACTCTCGTTACTGTAAACAGCACCAGGTTGCTGCTGCCGGCGTAACGATGCTCACCTTCCCAAAATAAAGGACTGAAAAAGTCAAAGTTATTTTGTGGCTCATAACTGATGGAGGAGAAATACTTTTAGTTTCCATTTGGTCTTAAAGTTTGGGAAAGTATTAAATCTGCTTTCAGTATTTAGATGAACAAAAGCAGAAAGTTTAAATATTTCATACTGTAATCGTAAATTCAATTTTCTCAGATTCAAATCTGGATTTGGCTTTTAAAATAATTATTTGTGACTGATAAAGTCATTTAAAACCATTTCTTTATTTTTGTGTTTCTAAATCGTTGCTGCCTTTACAAACATTTTGGCCGGAGGGTCAGGAGTGACTAAAGACAACCATCAAGTAGATGTTGTGCCAAACGTGAAACGCTGCACTTAGTTTATCTTTTTGTTTCCAAGACATGAATAAAAAACATTTAGCTTCATAATCAATAAAACCTCAAACACATGGATCTATTTCATGGACATTTTCCTGCCATCCTAAGATCAAAACATGAGGCAAATAAAAAATGTCTTCTTTTCAACTTAAGCAAGTTTTAAAAATGAGTGTAAAATATCAGCTGTAAATTTCTACGATACGTTTAAACATAAATGTTGAAATCTGGAAAATTTGTGTTTGAAATGTTTAAATAAACTGTTAAAAAATGTGATTAAAGTTTTGAAAACATTTTTCTCCAAGTTGTTTCAGTTTCATCTGCATGTGATGAAACCAGGTTGATGAATGAAATGAGTGAAAAGCTGCTTTATGCAGATTTAATCCTAAAGACTCAAATATTGTTTATCCAACTGTTTGCACCAAAAATGATTTAGAGGAATAGAAATGAAAGGGATTGAATGCAAATGCTGAGCAGTTTCCATATTTCTTATTTGTATGTCATTTTTCTTCTTCTTCGCAGTTATGCACCACTTTGTGTTGCTTATCACAAAGAATCCCAGTAAATACATAAAAAGAGGGAAAAGTTCAGGGGTCCTTCGCTTCGCTCCAACCTGTGGAGCCAAAACAAAAAAATACGACTCTGTAGGAGGACGGAGTCGGGAACAAGTCGTTTCCTGCCAAGTCCCACAATCGCAATTTACTTTATTACCTTCTGCAATGAGAAATGCTGCCAAAATCAAGCAGTCGCTGATAAAATGGAGTCAAATCTACAATCTTTCCACCCGAAAAACCAGAATCAGGGAAAAACCTCATTTTGGTCCATTTTCACACATTTTATTGATAGAAAACAAAAGAAAGATGTGGAAAAAATCTGATTTACTAAAAATTACACTTCAGGACAACGTCTTACATTGAAAGTGCAATTTTGTCAATAAATTTGGCCATTTTGACGTCCCGGTTAGAAATCCCTCCACAGTCATGAGTGGTCAGAGTAATTTGGACCTGAGGAAACAGAAACACTGGATTCAGTTACAAACATGTTCAAAATGCCACTTTATGTTTTACATAAATGCACTGCAATATTTACATTTATACACCAGAAAAACTGTTTATTGGGTCAAAGAACGTCAAACTGTTATTTACTACACAGAATGAAAAGCTTTGTTCAAACCGCTACCCTGTAATTAGATATTTATTTCTGAAATGTCAGTTTTAAGTAAACTCAGCCACCAGGTTTCTGCTTTTATTCTTCATTTCATGACATTTTCTGTAAATAAAATGTTATTAAAACAAACTTTCCTCTGAAAACATTGATGGAACAAAAACTAAACAAGAAAAAACATTTAAAGAAAATCTTTCAAAGATCTTCAGAAACCCACTTCCTGAAGCCCAGAACCAGGGCAGAACCGGGGCAGAACCGGGGCAGAACCGGGGAAGAACCGGGGCAGAACCGGGGCAGAACCGGGGAAGAACCGGGGCAGAATCAGGGCAGAACCAGGGCAGAACCAGGGCAGAACCGGGGCAGAACCAGGGCAGAACCAGGGCAGAACCGGGGCAGAACCAGGGAAGAACCGGGGCAGAACCAGGGCAGAACCAGGGCAGAACCAGGGCAGAACCAGGGCAGAACCAGGGAAGAACCGGGGCAGAACCAGGGAAGAACCGGGGCAGAACCAGGGCAGAACCAGGGCAGAACCAGGGAAGAACCGGGGCAGATTTATGCCCTGTTTCCACCACAACAGTTTCTGGAGAAAATGGAAGTTTTGTTGTTTTGTTCTGTACATTTACATGAAACCACCGAATGTTTCCTCTGACACCAGGCTGAGAACTAGTCCAGAGTGGATCCAGGGTGGTTCTGAAACGTACCGGTGTCTGTTGTCTTGTAAACAGAATAAATGGATCTTTTCTGTCAGGGAACCTCGAGCTCATGCATAGTCTGACGCAAAACAGCTGCTTCCTAAATCCACAGAAGAAGAAACTACTGACAGTGTTTCTACAATTGGTGTTTCCCATCAGGTTCGGTTCCCTCAGCGTCTCTTCGCCGCTTCCAACCGCCAGGTGGTAAAACACACACCTGCTAGTTCAGCGTCTGATCTAGAGAACTACAGACTCTGAGAGCTCAAACACCCTGTTTCTGAGAAGTTACCCCACTGATCCAACTGGGCCCTGATGTGGGGGAACGGAACCTGACGGGGGAACGGAACCTGACGGGGGAACGGAACCTGACGGGGGAACGGAACCTGACGGGGAAACGGAACCTGACGGGGGAACGGAACCTGACGGGGGAACGGAACCTGACGGGGGAACGGAACCTG
>CAEFZY010008564.1:0-17909 GCA_903066815.1 Brachyrhaphis roseni | reverse complement strand
ATGGACTGAGGAAATAACCGTTCTAACGAACTCAGAGTTACTTAGTTGTTATATTCACCTCTCTCAGCTAACCAAGGAAGAGACTTAATCATCAAGGACCAAAAAAAAGGAGAGAGAAAAGGCAGACGAAACAGTTCAGCTCTGTATGCTCATTCACTATCATGTCTATGGGATGCGAAAACTAAACACTCTATCTCCGTGCTGCGAAGGCCACGGGAAAAACAGCAAGTTCCCAGACAACCAGCCTGGGAAAGTTCAGCAGACACCTGTTGTTTAAATAGTTTGCACACCCTCTGCAGTTGCATGGAAAAACATCTTGACTGTGATACAATAATGTTATGTTTATGTGATACATAAAGGAACACTGTATGATGCAAATAAAACATTTTCTCTTTAAAGAAAAATCTACTTCACATGTGTAAGCAAAATTATGTCAATTTTTATTTACTCTGACTTTTATAAGCAAAATTCCTTTTAGAAGTCCGCTAAATAACGTCCACTTATGTGTAATTATAGAGCACAGGATAGCTGTAAACATATCAAGACTTTTTACCATCCACCTAAACTGACAAGCTGGAATTTAATTTGAGAAAGGTGTTTCTACAAAATATTGATTTAGCTCAGCTAAATACCAATCACATTGCATTGTTTAGATTTCGAGTTGTAAGAGAATTTGAAAACAGTGTGTCATTTTCTTCCACTTCACATTTATGCGCTACTTTGTAGTACCTGGAGAGAAAACTTAAGTTTATTCATTTGTATTAACCTAATTGGAGGGTTTTGGCTGTAGTGTGACAAAATGTTAAAAGCTCTTAGTCCTTTTGCCAGACACTGTATGTGCTGCTGTAGAAGTAGTCATTTTGTTAGCCTGTTGTTGTGACCGTACTGTCAGTGGTGTGGTTTTTATGCACTGTTTTGCCTCTGTTCACTACATGCTTACAACATACCGTCATTCAAACTGGCTTGTTGTTAATAACAGGAGAAAACTAGCGTTATTTTTATGGAGGATTCTTTAGTTATGGGTTTGGTTCCCTGAAAGTCATGTGTGGTTCTTTTCCTCCGCTGTCTTTTCTCTCCAGCTCATACAGGCATGTACCATGCAGCATATACCTGTGTCTTATCAAGCTTTTCCACCGCTGATGTCCAGCGAACATTTTGTATTGCACCCGACCCCATCTGTACCCCCCCACCAGCCGCCGCACCTTACTCCTTTGAGCCAGTTTGTCCCTTTACAGCCTCAGCACCCACGCATGGTAAGTCTTATAATCACTTATTAATATTAACACAACAAGCAACAAGTTCTGCGTGTGTGAACATCTTCTCAGCCTGTGAGTCTGACAATAAGGCTTTCTGTCCTTCTAGCCTCTACAGAGGGTAGACAATGAAGTTGACCTAAGAGGGGACCAGCACCCATTAGGCACCTTCTCTTACCCTCCCTCTCATCATCCACCAGCGCTGCCTCCTTCACTGCCCCTACAGTATCTTCCTCAAGAGCCTCTGCATCAGGAGCTTCCCTTCGGAGTGGTAAGATGGCTTGCCAGTCTTTTTTTTTTCTGAAGGGGAATTGACGGTGCCCTCATCACTTTTTTTTTTAGCCTGACCTATTTAACACTTGCTCAGAAACCCACATTCACAGCTGGAAAATATTCATTACATCCACGGTCTCATAAAGGGGTCCTCTGAGCAGCTGAACTGGTGCAGTGTTGGCAGAAGCAAGTTGCTTAAATGCACCTTGGTAGTTCTTCTTACCCATAATGCAGCTTGCAATAAGCAGGTGATGTGTTTAGTATGGTTAACAGGTTATCATGTTTCTAACTAATTATAGTGCTCTGCTTTATGAAGTAGTTTGCTTAAATGGTTCAGTAACAAGAGCCTTCTTTCTTACTGCTTTTATTTATAGTAATTATTGAAGGAGATTAAAAAGACTTGTAACTTATTCATGGCATCTGATGGTTTTAAGTTTGATGTTGAGACGAAAGAGTCAGAGCTGTTGATGCTCTCAAGCTTAACACATCCTAAAGCTAAGAATGATTAAAATGATTAAAGCTAAATATAAGAAGAGTGAGCAGCATTGCACGTATTAGCCTGGCCTAGTTGTGCTTACGCATGGTACTTCCATTTGCTGCTGGGGGGACAGATTGTATTTCTGAGATTCTGACGGGTGGGTCATCGGTCAGGGCTGATGGAGTTGTAAATTAGCCAGTTCTGGGCATCAGCCGGTTTCTCAGATCTAATAGTTCTCTTCTTTTAGCTTCAACACCATCTGAATGATGTTTAAGATTCTTGTTTCTTTGCTTTTATAGTCTTCTTTTTTTTGCGTTTTCTTATAATGATCTTGTAACAGATTGGAAGGTATTTTTGCCGAACTGCAAATTATTCTTTTTTAAAGCATAAACCTGAGCTACACTAGGCTACTGCTTTTGCATTAGTTTCTCCACATTAAAGTAACATTATGCCAGGTTGTTTTTGTACGCCAAGATATTTTGTTAGTTTCTTACGTTAGCTTGTTTTAGTTCGATCAAAAAAGCACAAGAAATGGGAGTGACAGGGTTAGGTTTTACCTGAACTTAATGATCTAAATGTTCTGGGTTTTTTTCCTCCATTTTGCAGCCATATCCCCACATGCTGCCACGGCGAGTGAATGGACAAAGATTTCGGTTGCAGCAGCCTCTCCCTCCCCCTCCTCCACCTCCGTCTTACTACCCTGGCTTCCTCCCTTACTTCCTGTAAGTACCTGCAGTCAAAGCACTCTGTTAATGAAATTTAGAGAAATGCTGTTTACATTTAGGACCCAATCAGTTCTCTCATATCTCACATGTACAAGATCACAAATAAGCTTTTCTTCTAGAACAAAAGAAGTGTGAGGCTGATAGTTTTGCTTACATTTATCACATGGGTAGATGTTCTTCACCTGGCTTGAATTTGCAGAGCGTGTAGTGGTACATTGAGGCTGATATGACTGGTTCGGTGTGTGCACATTGGTTAATACCTCTCTTTCTGTTCAGGTCAATGCTTCCTGTGCCTCCAACAGCAGTGGGCCCAGCCATCAGCTTAGATCTGGATGTGGATGATGTGGAAATGGAGAACTATGAAGTTAGTGCTTTTTGTTTAATGTTTCTCATTCAACATTTGATGAAGGAAAATCTTGACTAATATAAATCTTTGATTCGTGTGTATTTTGGGTAGTTAAAGTAAAATAATATAAAAAGAAAAATCAGATTACAGTACAGAGGCAATACATTGCCTCTTCTCTAATCTTCCATGTTGTTCTTTTTGATAAGACTGCACTTTCTATATAAATCAATTGGCTTTACACCACAAGTTACATTTAGCCATTTATACATTTTGAGAGATGTTTTTATTTATAAGATGTTAAAGCATATGGATATAGTCATCTGTTTATTAGGTGGACCAGCAACACTCTGGGCCTGGCTAATTATGTCTGCTAAGGCAGTAAATCAATAACTTCTCACTGCTGTGTCGTTTACTGTTGTCAGAAATGTAGTAATAAGGTGCAAGAAGTTTTCTCTGAATGATACAGCAGCCTTGTATGATTTTTGGACCTCTGTGTAGTTAAAGGTGCCTGCTTTGTCTTTAAACTTGTCTTAATGTCATCTGTAAACAAACCTTTTATTTATTTATTTATTTTTTTGTTTTTAAAGAAAAGTTTCTGCTTGAGTCATATTTCTACATTTTCAGAATATAAGCATGACAAACTTACGAAGAAACTCATTTAGTTGGGTGAAATGGCACAATGATTGCTACCAAAAGGCCAAAGGACATCATAGCTACATGCAGTCAAACAAGTACATTAGTAACCAGCCAATCAGATCTTGCAGATCTGCAAGAGTGGATATTAGCCTGAGAACTTACCTTCTTGTTTTCAATGATCATTTAACAAAATTGTGAGGTTAAGCAGGAGCAGTGATTAATCACCCTAAATCAATACTGCCTGTTTTTTTCCATAAGCGCCATCTTGTGGCCTACCCCCAGATTTAAAAAATGTTAACGTTAAATGTTATTCAGGTGACAGTACATCTAAAGATGAGGTTAGGTTTTTGTTGTTTTGTAAGTTATAAACAGCAGAGAGGTTGTGATTCATGTCTGTTATGTATATTTACATGTTTAAAGCCTCATTGCATGTTAAAAATTTAATTTCAGGTTTTACATTTCTTTGTTAAACTGGCCTGAAAAATAATCCACGTAACTCTTAAAATTTTGAGTGTGGAATTGTTCGCCCTTTGACCAAACATGGCAGCAGGCATAATGGCACCTTTTCCTCTTTTGTCTTTTAAGGCACTACTGAATTTGGCAGAGAGGTTGGGTGAAGCAAAACCACGTGGACTCACAAAAGCAGATATAGAGCAACTTCCATCCTACAGATTCAACTCAGAGAATCATCTATCTGAACAAACGCTGTAAGCCTCTCCTCAAGCTGTTTGCAGCACTCCAAGCAGATTTGTCCTTTAGCAGTCCCTCACCTGTATTATTTTCTCCTCACAGGTGTGTTGTGTGCTTTAGTGACTTTGAGTGTAGGCAGCTACTTCGAGTGTTACCTTGTAACCACGAGTTCCATGCTAAATGTGTGGATAAATGGTTAAAGGTAAGTTGGGATTTTTCAGTAAAGCTTAGTTTTTAAGCACACATTTTTTCTGGATGCTAAAGCGTTTTTACTTTTCCTCCCCCAGACCAATCGCACTTGCCCAATCTGTCGAGCGGATGCCTCGGACGTCCACCGGGAGGCGGAGTGAGACAGGTCTCTGAGTGTTGAACTGGAATGCTGCACCCACCAGAGTCTGTCTCAAAGCTGGGGACACCTGCCACATAACCTGCGTCCTCCAGTAAATATAGCTTAACAAACCCTCTACTCCTGCCCCTCAGTTGACGATAAAGAAACCCAGGATTGTTTCTGGAGCGCGTTGTTCCTCTGCTGTGCTTCGTTGTGCGAGTGTCACGAAACCCACTGCCTACAGCCAGAGTTCTGGGATTGCCAGCCACTTCTGTCTCTGCCCCCACGATGCAGATTCCAAAGATTTTCCCCTACAATGCATTATTTGCTGCTTTTGTTTACAGGGTTTCCTCTTTTTCATTTGTGGATTTTTGGTAGTGTTCACAAAAAAAAGTAGGAGTCCTGCATTGGAGGAGATGAATCGGGAAGCCTGGAGGATGGCAGGCTTGGACGCCTTGTGCAACTAGCAGAAAAAAAAATATTAGGAGTACTTCAACGTGGGTTTCTGTGTTCAGAGGCGACGCTTAACCATTGGAGATGCATGTTTGTGTTGGTGTATGGCAAAGTGACTTGTTAATAATGTATGTTCTGCAATAACGTATCGATTGTTTTTAATAGATTTCCTCCTTAATTGTTTTAAACTTTGCCAATGCTGTTGTGAAAGTGTGATTTGCTGCGGTGGCATACAGATTTTGTTAAGCCCAAGGTCGTGGACTGCAAGCGGATGGGACGTGCGGCTTGTAGGGGCGTCTCCGAGCCCTCATAATCTTCTCTGGAACACAGATCTGTACAAAAGCAGTGATGGATTGATGGATTTTTTAATTTTATTTTTTTGGGGGGTGGGGGGGTTGTGGGGTCGTCCGCCGTTAACTGCACAAGTGCTACAATCCTCTCTCCACGTCGGCATTGTTTCTCTAGCAAGTGCGTGCGTGCGTGTGGGTGTGTGTGTGTGCGTGCGTGTGTGTGTGGATGTTTGTCCTGTTCACAGAGCCAATGCATTTTGTGTAACCACTGGATACAGGGCAGCATGCTAGGTTTTGCATGAACTGTTGATTCAGACTAGCAATATTATCAAGTATTGCCACCAAAATGATTCACTTTTAAGAAAAGATGAGACATAGAAGCATACTAAAAAGAACTGCTTGCTCACCCAAAAAAAAAGAAAAGAACAAAAAGAAAAGAAAATAAAAGCACCACTAGGGGGGAAAAAATAGCATGTGGTTACACTCTGGTTGTTTTAAAAGAAAGGAAGAGCTCGTCTAAAGGCGCCGCCGATACCGAGGAGTTCTGGAAGCCCGTGCAGGAAGCAATACGTGCTGTGAGCGGACATTTTCTTCCCCTTTTAGGAAGACTTTGGCTTTTTATTTCTTTCTTTGTGAGCCAAATCCAATATACGTATTTAGCCTACTGTTAAATATTTCAGATCTGCCTTTTTATGACGTTGACAAGCACAAACCTGTTACTAATCCTAAAAAGTACTTTGTCGTTTCCACTTCTTTGAATAGTTTTTAAAAGGAGAAGAAGAAGAAGAAAAAAAAGTGTTTTATTTATTGGTTTTATTATTCTCAAGAGAAAAATCCATTGAAGGAGACCGTTGAAGCACTAATGATGTTTGCATTAGGTGTCTGTTCTAATCTGGTAACTTGGTCAGGTCATTGTCTTAGGCTATGGTAAATGGTGTTGTAAAAGAGCAACTGTATGTGTAGCTTCAGTGTGGATGCTTTTAGATAAATGTTTGAAGACAGACGAATGTTAGAAGTCTCTGGTGACGCGCCGTGTGTTAACACCAGCTGTCTTGTTTTCCACAGTCAGAAGATTCGGCTGGAGTGTTCAGTTGTGTAGAAACACTGTAAGACTTCTGGTCCCTCCTCCCTGCCCCGCTCGTGTTACGTGTGAAAAACAGGACATATAATTGGGGTTAGGAAGGGAAAGAGCAACGAATGAACTTTTGCTTGGAATTCACTCTTGTCTCTTTAACTGCCCCAGTGAGCACTAACAGGCAGTCGTAACCTTTGCTTTGACGTGTAAAGGATTCTTGCCTTTTCTTTACTTTTGTTTAAGTGAATGTGAGTCTTTGACGTGTGCCACCTTCAAGAGAAAAAAAAGCCATTTAAATGAGTTAAACCCACAGCTTTGAGAATTAACCTATGTGTACATATCTATTTGCTGGCATATATTGTAAGTTTAAAAAAAAAAAATCTCTCAGGGCCTCTCGGTATATATATATATATAAAAAAAAATACATAAAAATAAACATGAACAGTCCATTTTTTTTGTTTTTTTTTCCCAAATGGAACGGATGCCATGAAAACGGTATATCTGAATTCAGTTTGGTTGGTTTTCTTAGACCATAAATGATTTATTGTAACTGATTATACTATTGTTTTGTCTGAAATAGTAAGTATTACACCATTTAAAGACAGGCATGCAAGAAAAAATCAATACGTATGTTAACAATACTCACTGAAAAGACGATAACTCATTACAAGTGTATTATTCCAACCTGTTAGACTTCCGTTCTTGTACTCCGACCATATTTTCACACATAGCAGTTGTGATCCCATATTTAAATGTGCCACAGCGCACTCTATCCTACCTAAGTCACTCCTAAATCGACTTCAGATGTGTTTTTGCATGACTTTAAAAAGAGAGAAAAAAAGGGTAAAGCAAATGTTACAGTGGAGGATATCTTAAAAAAAAATAAATAAATAAAATCTGGTGGGGGACCTATTTAATGGTGCACAATATGCATGCTCGTCAACCAGATCCCAACTGATTTTTAGGTCTAGTTGGCTCGGGGTTCTGGAGGTTTGGATCTTAACGCTCAGCTGATAACTGCCATGCATTGTACTGCACACATTTGTAATAGAACTGAATGACTACAAGATTTTATTGCGCTAACTTCATTTTATATAGGGGGACATATTTAAAAATAAAAAAAGAAGGAAAAAGGAGAAAAAAAAAAGGTTAATTCTTACATACATTGTGTTACTGTTATTGCCCTAACGACTGAGAAATACATGCTCTGATACTACTGTAGTCTTATCAAAAAGCCATAGTAACAAGGTGCTAGATGTTCTGCTTTTAGGTATGGAAACTCACATGCGTGAATGCAATAGTTCGTCATGGATCTCATGTATTCTTAAAGCATGTTATACCAATACCCCGAAACAATGTCAGTGAAAATCAATATAGTTTTAGGGGATTTAAGTAAAAAGCAAAAAAAAAAAAAAAAAAAAGAATAAAAGTGTTGTCATACTTATTTCAGTGTAGTACTGTATCTGCCTATCAGGCTCTTGCTCTCAGTGTATGAATATCTTTAAAAATGTATTGTTCACTTATAGAAGATACCTTAATTCATGGTAATGTTAGCACTATTCCTTTATGGAGGAAAAGTATATTTAATTGACAGTATCCAGCAACTTTGTTAAATAAAAAAAAAGAACCTTCCATTTAAGGCCTAGTTAATGAGCTAATTTTAATGATAACTCAAAATAGAGTCTTGTAGTCTTTCTGTTAAGAGTGAATAATGAATAATCTCACAGCTTGTGTGGTGCAAAAAAAAATATATAAATAAGTAAAAAATTAAAAGAATAAAAAAGATTCTCCGATAAGCAGCTAAAGTTTATTTAGGAATTGTGATTGATTGCTCCGTAGATACCATTTATTGTTTACCAATGATATTTTTTGCTGTGGTGGGATAGTGGTTTACTGTTATTACTCTCCTCGGCCTCCTGGGGTCCTTGCCTGAACATCAGATTTAACCCACCCACCCACAGAGCCAGGGGGCATGTGTTCTGTGTTTAGGCAGATATTATTATTATTTTAATTTTTTTTTGCTTTGGTACTTGCACATTTACAGTTACCTCATTTGTTTTCCATGTTTGTATTTGCGAGGGTGGGCGGGAGAAAACGACTAATATATATTATATATAGGAAATGGTTCTTATTAATGATATAATTTTTTTTCATTCCATTGGAATCATATTGTTTGTAGCATTTAACATAACTAGTTAGCGTACTATATATACATCTGTATACTGTTTGAAATTTTTAAGATTTGTACTTTTTTTAAATGAAAGTTGCTAGTTATGCTTTGCCAAGTAGTGCAATCATTTTTTTTAATTGTTGTGGCTGATTTGAGAGGGTTGTTCACTAATAAATGTATGATGTATACCAACGTGGCATTCGTCTCACCTGACTTCAAAGCAGTCAAACAGTTTGAAGTTACCGACAGCGACTAAGTGCAGAAGAAGTCTGGAAAAAGATGGAAGTTTGATTTCCAGACAACTTGAAAGAATATATATATTTTGTAAATCCATGATTATAATTATGCAGATAGGCACAAGTCCATAGATGGACACCCACTTCTATTTGATTGTTACTTAGCAGCTTGCACCTCAGTCACACACCTCTGGTTGGATCTATGATTACATTTCTTCGAGTTTGTAAATTGGTTGACGTTCAGGGAAAAGCCCTCGAAAAATGTCAGTCTTGAGTTCCGGCAAGTATTTCAAAAGGCTTAACGTTGGACTTCTTTAATTTCCAAACCAGTTTTCACCTGACTTTGTGACTAATGTCCTGTTTAAGCATCCAATTGTCCCATCTGACCTAAACAGTACACAGTTACACCTTTCATTAGTTACATAAAACATGTAACAAATAAAAAAAGTACATTTTGGGAAATCAAAGCTAAGAATTCCAACCGCCTGATGTGGTTGTGCCAGCATCAAGCTGTAGGGCTGTTTACCTGCAGGTTGCAACACAGTAACCGTTAAATAACGAAGGAGGTGGAGTGCTCTGACATTAATCTTTTTCCACAAGTTACATTGTTGAAACCTGGGGACAGTTGAGAGTTTAAAAGAGACAGCGATCCCAAGCAGTTCTAGTGAGCTTTTAAAATGGTCCCAATCCCATTCCAAATGGATGGATCATGTCTAAAAGCTGGCCCTGTGTCAGGAACGAAATCACATCAATGACACCATTCCAGTTAAAAACTTAATCATTCAATTGAGTTCATTTATCACAGCAAAATCCCAAATTCTTTATCTTGAATGTTGATGTAGAGGTGCAACTTTCCAAGGGATGTTCAAGTGACTATAAGGTAAGGCTGTATGAATGTATTTAAAACTGTATGTATAATTATGACTACGGATAGAAAAAGATTGAGAACAATTACAAATTTGCGAATCAAGTTCCTCTTAAAGAAATAGGATGTTAAAAATCTTTTTACCAAGGAAAAAGAACTGCTGTAATAAATATGACATTCTGACTTGAATGTCTGGAAACAGAAGCAGAGAAGAGTATGGAAAATCCCACAGTCACACCGTCTACACGCATTAATCACTCATCTGTTTGTGGTTGTGTTTTTAAACCTGATCCCAGTAGAAAATCCTAGCTCTTTTGTCCCAGCAGTTTTGCATTTCTACTTGAAAATATTTCTAAATATTTCAGAATACTAGAAATCTGGGATTATGACAGGAAAAACTTCAACACGTGAAACATTGCTAAAAACCCTTGCATTTTTGAAAAATTCTCTCAATCCTCCAGAATCAGTGAAATAAGACGCTTACGCCACACAACGTTGCTGTACAATCTCAATAAACCCACATTTTCAAAAGGTTTTTAATTTATAGCTGGAAAATTACATCTTTTACATGAGCCCATTGTGGTGTTACAGGCAAAAAAAAAACAAAACAAAAAAAACAGGCATCTATGAGTAACCACAGGCACACTATGGGCAGACTTTTACTACACTAGTTACAGCCACATGTAAAAGCCGTGGCGTCTGTTAAATATTGTGTTTAAACTTCATACGATTGAGGCAGTCTGCTTTACATAGTAACAAACCTGCATTTGGTCGTTTAATGACAGACTGAAGTCAAAAAACAAACAAAAGAAAAAAAAACAATAAGGTCAATTTGGGGGTTTTAAATATTGAACTTATGTACAGGTAATGGCTCGTTCAAACCAGGGTTCCCACGGTCTTCCTACGCTAGTTATACGTCCGCCCCTCCACGGCGAACTCATCTTGAATAAAATTAGTTGTGCTTGTCAACGAATGTGGAGAAACTGTACAAACGTTTGGCAAAATGGGTTTTGAATGCAGACGAATGGATCAAACAAGAATATTAGCAGCAGATAAAGCCAAGGCATTCACACAATCCATTCTTCTCCATGCTGTATCTGCTGTATAGATTTAACAAAGAAAAAAAAAAAAACTCTTTGTTGCCCAAACAGATCATTTGAAGATATGAATGTGAACAGTTATGCTACTGCTTTTGTGTCAGCAGGTATTAATAAGCTACTCAGACAAACTATTGTTGAAGAGGGAGAATTGCTGACAGCTACTGAAAGGACAGAAGAAAACAAAAAAGTATTTTCAACATAAGATGAGTTCAAGGAACAACTTGAAGAAATATTTATTTAATAAAATTCAAGACTTTCCAGGCTATCGGGAACCCTGTAAACAACTAAATGTGGACTGGATGCAGGATGGTTTAATCTTCCAGGAGAAAATTTTATCTCAATGATCCCTTACACATAATGGCCATTTAACAGAATATGAAAAAACAAACAAAAAAATAAAATAAATGTGGGTGGGGGTGTCAGAGGAAATGCGTTTCCACGTGGAAGAGGTATGTCATTTATTAATCGTCCGTCAGGTCCTGAACAAAAAGGACCTCGGAGCGGCTGAGTCCTGCCTCTTTCAGGGTCGGTGGGTTGGACTGCTCCTCGGTCGGAAGGCAGGGCAAGACTCGGCGAGGGAAGTTTGTGACTATCTGGAACTTCTCCGGAGTTTCTTTCAAAGAGAAAAGGAAGTCGTGTATTACCTGTAAAAAGAGAACAGCTGAGTGGGTAACTCAGAGCAGCTGAATGCAGCGAGTGCCGCCCAGTTTATTTGCTAAAGTTTTGAGCATTTCGAGTTGACATCTGCAAGCGAAAGGTTTTGCTGGGCATGGAAACGGAGTTACTCACCGTCAGAGACTGACCGAACAGGAATCGTCTCTCTACTCTCGTATCATTCGGCAGCTTAAACACTATTTTGACACTTTCTGGATCGTCGGCCGGTGGCTCTGGAGGAAGACACTCCGACTTCCTCTCCTTCTCCTCTTCGAGTGTCTGGAGACAATGTGGATTAGAAATCGGAGGGACTGTACGAGTGCCGAGCAGTTTCAAAAACAGAAACCCAAACGACTCACTCTTCGTCTGATTTCCTCTGCAAGAGCACTTTGTCGGACCTTCTCCTCCTCTTGCTTCCGTTGCTCCATCTCAGCCCGTTTCTTTCGCTCCTTCTCCTGATCGGCACGCAGGGAGGCGAGATAGGCCTCGTCCTGCTGCTGCCTCAGGACTTGGGTCTGGTTCCTCTCCTCTCTGAAACAAAAACGTTTGCAGTCCAGTAAAAGGACGCATTTGGAAGTCAAGATTTCCTGACAAATGACGTTCGGAAGTCTCTGCGCTGGGCGATAAGGCCGGGAAATAAAATCTCAGGTTTTTGTCATACTAGATCTGACTTCTGATTTTAATTAAAAACAAAATTCCCCTCACTTCCGTTTGTAAAAAAATATTGCAAATGACAGAAAATATTTTCAATATTTTCAGTTATCCCTTCTGTGAGTTGTACGACTGTGTATTCTATGCTACAAGACTTTGTTTAATTACAAGAATGTAGTCATAATATTAGCAGAAGGAAGACTCAATTTTAGCAGGAAAGAAACCATCTTAAAATTATGAAGAAAACAGTTGTTTATATGAAAAAACTAGCTTTGATAGAGTTATCGAGATATGTTAAAAGAGAAAGTATTTCTATGAAGTATTAAGTATCATCTGTAAAACGTATACCAAAGTTTTACTTCATAAATGCTCGACAGTTGTTTTTGTTATTTTGGAGAACTTTAACTTTATTTTTACATTGGAATTCTCTGAATTACTTCTTCATTCTACTGGTAGTACAACTTTATTTTGGTGACTTTATGACTCTGTTCTCAAGACTTAAATCGACTTATCGCCAAAGTGGCACCCTGGAGACGAAACTGTGAACTTACACTATGAGAATAAATTAGGGAAAAGCATCCTTTCAAACTCAAGCAGACTGGTGATTTGTTGTACCGTTCAAGGCGCTCCGACATCAGATATGTTTGGTTGGCATCCATGATGAAAGTAAGTTGATTGATGAGGTCCTCTGGCTGAATGACACCCTCCAGCCGTCCCACCACGGTCATCTTGCGGTCCTTCAGCATGATCGTGGCCAGGAACGGGTAGGTGTTCTCCCGCAGCGCCTGGGACACTAAAACACGCCGGAACACGTTGCATCGTCTCGATTAAACGCTTCAAACAGTTGTTACTGCACAGTTATTTTAACTCTCAGGTAAATATGTTTTAATTTTCTAATAATTAAACCACTTGTGTTGTTAAAAAGCAACAGGAGAATCAATAAGCATGTTGAGCCTGTTTCTTAAAACTTTTGTTATAGAACTCTAAATTATATCTTTGTATTCACACAATCAACACTGCACCGAATTAAATATTACTTCGAACACCAAGAGGTGAAATGTAGAACACAAATAGCCTCCAAGTGCTAACACCGCTAAAGATTATAAGACTTAAAATGTATTTGTGCACATTGTGACAAACATTTCTCATACGATCACATAACCGTCACACATTGAAGAATGATTGTTAGTTTCAATCCTTAAAGCTGCAGCTTGTAACTTTTATAAAACATGTTTATTACATATTTGTTAAAAGTGTCACTATGTTGACACAGTTTGAAAGGACACAGGTAATCTGTAAATTAATAATAATAATAAAGACTCCTGTGGTCCTACTGCCATACGCATAAATATACTGATCATTCAGAAACAACCTATCAGAGCTAAGAGGAGGGTCTTAGTGCAGCCAATCGTGTATGTGTATTTGCTGCTCAGTTAGAATGACGACAGCAGAGAAGCACCTGTAATGGTAAGTTGTTTTTCTGCTATGAGCACGTTGAACAGTGCGTACATGAGCATTTCAGATAAAAACAGACAAAACTTCCGATTGGTTGCTTCTAACTGGGAGCGGTGCATTTCTGCAAAAGTCAATAGGAGTGCTGGAAGGAACACAGTAACATTTAAAGAAACTTATAATTATGTAAATAAATAATCAAACATGTATTAATCTTAGGAATAACAGTCGTTACCTCTGTAACCCTCTGGTTTGCTAGTTGAGCATGCCCAGAAGAGCATTCTTGTGTTGAGAAAGGTTATGACCTCTTCCGTACATAACGTGGAGCTAAGAGACGGATAAGAAATAAAACCTTCAAATGGATAGATTTTTTGGTAAGCTTATTTCAGTTTTACATTTTTGACATTTAGATAACCGACTAAAGAACAAATATTGTACCGGCAAAACTCGTCAGTGTCTTGATGATCATCCCCATGCAGGTACACCAATAGGTAGCGGAGCTCCCGTTTGGCATCATTCAGTGCCTGCATGAGTTACAGTAAACAATGTCAATGCATTAGATTTTCTACCAATCTTTTTTATTTTGTTTCATAGCTACGGACTCACCTGGCTATACGTGCCCTGGTAAAACACGGGGTGTGACCGACCGTATTTTTCCTCGAAACTATGAATGAAAGACACAACGTCTCCGACAGGGTCGGTCACGCGAGCCCGGGGATCTGGTCTGATGAATCGCAGGGCCAACCTTGGAGCAAAAGACAACATGTCATCCAAAGTCCTCTTCCTGATTTGTGATAGCTTGTAATTAAATCCACTATGATTACCTGAATATATCCAGAAGTGTGTAATATGTAACTCTGAACGGTAGCATAATCAAATAGTAACCCCATCCTAGTAATCCCTGGGGGGAAAAAACAGCACTGATTAACTCTATTCCAACTGAAAACATTCTTCTTGCTATTTATTTCTTAAATCAAAAAGATGCACCCTCGGCTGAGGCCTTGAGACGATGTAACTATATACTCTATGGTCTGCTGTGTTGACCTGGAGAGGCCTGGATGGTGGAGGGTTAAACACACTGGGAACTCCTTCCTGCTCATTAAGTCTGTCCTGAACTGCAGCCTGCAACACACACATGCAAACCCATCAAAATCGAGTTTTTCAGCATTATGTGCAAAATGACTGATTATGTGCAACAGAGCGACAGTAAAATGTGACCGCTTTGTCATGTGACTTTACCTCTATGTTCCAATTATGCTGCTCTAATGTTCGGCGGCATTGGTCCATTGATTCCAACCCAGTTAAGTCCTGTTGGACACGGAACAGAAAGTCAGGAGGAAGTGAAAGTACAAAAGCTGGTTTTAGAACTAATTGATTTCCCCCCCGGCCCTCCAGCTACAGCTTCAAGCTGCAACTAACTGATTGGAATAAAGGTTTTTGTCTCTGATAAAATGAGTGTAAATGCTGCTGTGTGTTACATACACATAACTTGGATTATACTAAACGGGCTACTATCAGTGTTTGCTGAAAAACAGCTTAAAGGCCATTTCGGGCTGACATTTCAAATGACTGGCATATTTGAGCTCTGCACATTTGCAGTGTTTTGAAGGGCCTGATCTTCGTTTTTCTAAACTGTGAAGCTCATGTCAAGTTCGGTCATCCCGGGCACAAGATTAAAAACTAAAATGAGTCCAAAGACATTGAATTTCTTGCTTTTATTTTTGTAATTTTTTGTTTGTTTTTGTGATTTCTGTGCTTGCGTGCTTTCCAGGATATCCTGCCTAGCTATAAAATGGTGGCTGAAAGCCTGTGGATTTGTTTTATCTTTTTAAAATCGATTTTGGGACATTTTATATCAACTCTGAATTGTAGTAAATATGAATGGTGATTCCCATGTGAATCGACTTTTCATCTTTATTTAAGATGTATTCTAAAACCTTTGGTCAGCCAAAACTATTTGATTTGCCTGAAGTTTTTTTCTTTCGTTAAATTAAAAAAAGGTAATTTAATTTCCAAGAACCTGTACACCAAATATCAAATAAGAACCTGCGAAGTCCAGATGTCATCACAGATGGGAAACTATTTGTTGGTTCTTGAATTTAAATATAATGCTAAAGAATGTGGCAAGTTGAATGCCTCTTTGTTCTAAGGAAATTTTTTCCTTTTACTCTTTTTAACACTGAAAACATTTCTTATACTAATAAAATTCACCTTTTTTCCCCCACAAATAATCATATTATTTAGCTAATATGACAAGGTTTTGGTTAGAATTGAGCAAATATAGAATTTGTGACAATGACAAAGCAATATTAACATCAATATTAACTTAAGTTCTCTAGATGTGTAGATTATTCTGGTTTTACATTCAGATATGAATGAGACTTTGGTCCAGCTCAGAGCAATGAGTTGGGATCTGTTGTGAATTGGTGATATAAAACATAAATTGAGCTCAGAGGAATATGTCAACACCTTAATTGAAGGCATAAGTTAAAATAATTGCAAAAATAACAAAAAGCAATCCTGTCCAACCGCCATAAGTCTTTTCAGCTTTTAATTTGGCTCCAAATATGATTGGATCTGATAAAAACTAAAGTAATCGTTTTGTAAACAGTTACCTGAAGATGACTAAAGCAGTTGATCGCCTGCCATAACGAGATTACTTAAACAAATCGAAAGAGAATAGAATATACATTTGACTCGAGTACAACTGAGCTAAATATGACTTGATTCACACGACTAGCACACAGGCAGTCTCCTCAACACACATCAGACTAAAAGGATAACATTACATTGCCAGGTCTTACTGTCACATCCTAACACGATGAATAAACGAATCTGAAACACTGAGTGGTCATCAAACTTCAGTGTCAGTCTGAGAATGACAGCTGTGCTAATGTTGACTTAGCAAATGTTAAGTAGCCAACGATAAATGGAGACACAATCCAAGATTAATATTCCTAACAGTCGAAACACTGATGTTTCTGATTCAAAGAGTTAGGCCGAGTTTGTGTCTATAAAAACCATATGACAAAATTGACGCCTTTTTAGCCCAGCCACGTCCCAGAAAGTCTGCTAACTTGTTGGTTAGCTTAGCTCCTTTTTGGTAGCTCTGCTTCCAGTTGCCGTTGGGGGATCGTTATCGAAGTTAAGTGTATGAAAAAAGGCTTTCCACACAACCCTTCGACCTGTTCACAGCGACCAGCTGTGAGTGGAAACGTATCGACATTGGAGGTTTCAAATGAAAGGGTGTTAATGATGATTTTTGGCTGTCTACCTGAAATTGAAGGAGTTTTTCGGTCTGCGCCTGGGATAATTCTGGCTCCTCTGGCGCCGCCATCTTACCTCGCCAATCATCTAGCCAGGCGTAAGAACGTCAACCGTCTTTTCCTGCTGCTGGTTGCGTTACCGCACGCCCCGAGCGCTGCTGCCGCCTAGTGTTTTGGATATTGTATTACAATTGTTTTCTGGATATGGTTTCTATGTACTTTATACTGTTAATAAATCACTAAACGTTTCACTAATTTTGTTTTTCTTTCTGAATTTAATTAAGTTAAAACTGAATAATGGACTGATAATTTTAAATATATTGTGTATCTAATTCACACAGGCTCAAAATGACAGTTTCTCTAAGACTTGCTGCGGGACTATTTTTTTATCCTCAAGAGTCAAATATTAAAGTGTCTATAAAACGATAATTGCAGATTAATTATATTAAACTATGCAGAGGTTACTCACTGAAATCTAAACCATCAGCTTCATTTTGATGCTTGTCTTCGGACCTTGAGTAATATCTGTCTCATAACGTTGCTGATAAAACGACAGTTCTGGGTGAGATTAGTCAGGTTTTGTATTCACTTCTTTGTATTAATAATAATGCATATAAACAGGAAGTCTCTACAATCTTTTAACATAACTGAGTAAAACTGTGATTTCATTTCTGCCCCCAGAAATGGTGAAATATTTGGGGGGAAAGCCTGTTATCTGCAAGCAGTGATGGCA
This sequence comes from Brachyrhaphis roseni, assembly GCA_903066815.1. Lineage (NCBI taxonomy): Eukaryota > Metazoa > Chordata > Actinopteri > Cyprinodontiformes > Poeciliidae > Brachyrhaphis > Brachyrhaphis roseni. Next base: position 235 of record CAEFZY010008564.1, on the reverse strand, counting down.
TAGTTACTTTGAAAAAGTAACTTTAATCAGATTACTGATTACTCCTTTAAAAGGTAACTTAGTTAGATTACTGACTACTTGATTTGGAAAGTAACTAAGTTACATTAAAAGTAACTTTCTCAGTTACTATCAGCAGCTGCTAACAACAACGCTCCACCACCTGTGAAAATGATTTTGATCTTTGCCAATACTCAATTGTAAGTTATTTTATAATGGTAACATCAACTATGTATCT
>CAEFZY010008561.1:0-12438 GCA_903066815.1 Brachyrhaphis roseni | reverse complement strand
TCCGGCTTCCTCCCACAGTCCAAAAACATGACTGTCAGGTTAATTGGGCTCTCTAAATTGTCCCTAGGTGTGAGTGTATGTGTGCATGGTTGTTTGTCTCTGTGTTGCCCTGCGACAGACTGGCGACCTGTCCAGGGTGACCCCGCCTCTCGCCCGGAACGCAGCTGGAGAGGCAGCAGCACCTCCCGACCCCATAAGGGACAAGGGTGAACAGAAAATGGATGGATGGATGGATGTTATGAGAAAAGTCAAAATATGTTAATGAAGTCAGAATGTTATAGGAATTACGGAAAATAGTCAAACACGTGAAAAAAACATAGTAGTGCGACAATAAAGTCGACAAAACACGAGAATAATCATGCTATCATAATAAAGTCGTAATATTAGGAGAATGAAGTAGTAATTTTATTAGGAGCTTTTAAAATGAGGAATTTTGAGCATCTTGTAAAGTTATACCTTATCATTGTTTCTTAAGAATAAGGAAATAGTCAAATTATTGAAAGAAAGAACCACTTTATCGAAGCTCTTCTCATTAAAATAACTTTTTTAAATTACTTTCTGCTGGTAATATTGTATCTTTATTGTTCTAATATTATGAATTTATTCTTGTAATTTAAAAATATCTTTGTTGTAGTTACTTTAATTCAAAAACTTTTTATCTGATTTATACATTTTGTTTGGAAAAATATGAAGTACAAATAAACAGATGTTATGCTATTGCTAACTTTTGAGCCCCTGCATTTCAAAATTTTTGCTCAAAATGAAGTAAATCATATCAGAATCACTAAACATATGTTATTAATCCAACTTACAAAGCCATTAAATCACTTCTGTTTACTGAATTAATCTCAAAATGCAAAAATCTTTAAGGTCAAAACAAGTCAGAGGCGATCTGCAGGAGCCGGGACATTATGCTGATTACTCTTATGAAAATTGCATGTTGCGGGGTGAAAGGTCGCCAGAGCCGGATTCCGTTTTCATGTTTTGTTTTACGCCAGCCAAGCTGTGGGTGTCGGAGTGTGAGGCGCCGCTTGCTATGGGCTGACAGCCGCGGTGTAATTGGCTCACCAAGGTGTTTCAGGAATCGCCTGAGTGACACCTCCCCAGAAAATCCTGACATCGGAGGTGGATGAGGATACAGCCGCGTTCCAGTGCCAACGGAGCTCACCTTGTAGGAAAACCAAATTAAAAACAGGGAAATGTGGAGGAGACCAACTTAATCTGAAGAGTTTGCATCTGGTGTGTTTAACCCAGAAAATGTATTACTCGCCATTACCCCTACAATACTGAAACTTTTTCACTGTTTTCAAAGCAGTCATTTACTTTTAAAAGCATTTTGTGAAAATAAAATATACTGTAGCCAAGCTACTCTTTAAAACGCTTCTGCTAACCCGCTACTGCGCTAATACAGGAGCTAATTTTTCACTTAGTGCTTAAGCATTTTGCTAACTTTGAAAATGTTTGTCACACTTAAATAAATTTTTCCTGATAAATCCCAAAGCACTTATTTACTTTTTGTTTTGTATTGTGTCTTTGACACATGGTTGAATTCAGCGCTCTATCATTAGCTTCTGCTGAATAATATGTTACCATAGCGTGTTAGCATTAGCAGAACTAATGTTTAGAACTAGTCCTCTAACTTCTAGTTAGCAGTGTCCACTAATGCAAATATGGATGATGAATGGACTATATTTGATTAGTAACAATGCTGGTCTAACTGTGCTAACACAGTAGCTAGCATTGAATTAACTCACAGCAGAGCGCTTTTAAAGTCCTTCAGAGAGTTCTGGTTTGTTGCATCTCCAAACTACTGCTCTTATCTAGACTTCCTCCTCCTCAATGGATAAATCAGCATATAAATATTACTATCTCCACACTGCCAGTCGTCATCCATATCCACATCAGTGGATAACTAAAACGTTAGTTATGTCGGTCCCAAAGCGCTAATCGCAAACATCAGTTCTGCTAATGCTAATGCTAATGCCCTATTCCAATAGAGTATTAATGCTAAAGCGCTAAAGTCAACCATGTGTCAAAGGCACAAACATTTACAAAACAGTAAAGTCAATTGATGTTTTACAATTTATCAGGAAAAGTAAATTTAATGCTAATGGAGCTAAACATTTTATTACTCATTGATTCCTGAGTTCAGCTTTCCAAATATAACAGCCTTGCTAATTCTTGTTGTGTATTCGTCTTTGTCTTTCATGCTTTTGTCAAATACAAAATTAATAATTAGCAACAAGCCTGAAAACAAAGGAACATTTTTAAAAATGATGATATAAGCGCCTTAAATTCTCCTTGACTTTTACTTCCTGTTCTATTTCACCTTCATCAGTAACTCTTTCTTTCTTTCTTTCTTTCTCTTCTTGCAGTTTTACTCTTCTCTTAGCTTCCTGCCTCCTCCACCTTCTTCTCCTCTTCTTTGCTCCTGGCGTCGCTGATGGAGAAGAGGAGCAACCAGCGCCGTTTTCTTCCTCAGGACTGTCCTCCTCATGCTGAACACAGATGGTTATTATGGAGCTGCACATAAATTGATTATGTTGGAAATTAACTGTTGCTGTCAAAGGCAGCCGCCAACCTGTCCCAGTGTGTCCCTGTGCCCGCTGATGCATAGGATCCAGCTGATGGACCAGATGTTTGCACAGTGCGCCTCTCTTTTTAAGGTCAGCACAAAAGTGGTATGGGGCCTCTCTGATCTCTGTGTCTTTGTACTTTCAGTCGGTGTCCTCCTGACATTTTGAGAGTAAAATGGATGTTTTTGAACATTTTGATTGGATAATGTTGCTATTATGTGATTGATTTCAACACAACTGTAATTCACTAACATGCAGAGAAATTTTCTTTGGGAAGAAAGCTTTTTGTCTAGCAGATTTTAGAGATGATGCAAAATTCGGATTTTTTTTTGTACTTCCATTTATGTCTCAACCGTTTCCTAGTAATAATTTAATGTTTTTTTGGTGTCTGGAAAACGAGCCATTTCAAAACCCTCTGGAATGTAACGTTACCTAGCAACCACAGCGGAACTCTGTCCGTTACCTAGCAACTGAGCTCCAGAATGTTTGGTCAGCTGTTTTTACCACTGGATGTGCTGTACAATGGCTGCTGGAAGAGACGGGTTTTGTTGTTGACTTATCACAATTAGTCAGACATCACTTTTTAAAAATTTCACACATGAAACTATATATATATATATATATATATATATATATTTTTTTTTTTTACAAAAATAAGATGTCAGTTTAAAAGAAAACATATTTCTTTAAATCTCTTATATTTTCAGGTAATTTCCTCCTAAAAATATTCTTGTTGGTTGTGCAGAAGGCTCCACTTCTTCTTTTCAAAGATTTAGGGTTGTATAATTGTGCATCTGTTTTCAGCCATTTTCGCATGCGAGCGTAAACGTTGAGTTTGTGGACGTGGCCAGCAGCAGTTTATTTGGATTTAAAGTGACAGCTCATTTTAAAAGACTAAAATCTGATCATCCAAAAATGTAATGAACATAAACCCATTCAAGGAAGCATAACAGGTCAGCTTTAATCTTTTACAGAGGTTGGACGCACTTGTGCCAAAAGAGGTTGTAGTTTCCCAGAACACCAGGAGTCTCCAAACATTTTCCCCGACTCGTCTTCCAGCAGACCGTTTCAGGTTGGTGCTGCTGACTGTGAAGGGAAACTCCAGGCCGCGGCCTCGGGGGACGGCAAACACAATGCCAAACTCAGCAGAAAGTCAGGTCCTACGAGTGTTCCTACATCGTTTTCCAGGCCTGACCTTGATTCCAGGCCCATTCCTGCATGTTTCCGTATGCATGGCAGCGTTCGCCTGGCTGCCAAACTCCGAGCCAAACAGGGAAGAGAAGCCCCCTGTGATTCACACACACCAGCCAACAGACACATGAGTAAACACACACCAACACGGGCCAAGTCCCGTCACGAAGGTTAACGTGCGCCGCAAAGAGAAGCTCAGCACAGTTTCATAATCATCTAAAAACAAGAAAAATGAAGAATTTTACAAATTTTGTTTGAGTTGCAACCTTTCTGTCCTTAAATATTCTGGATTTGGGAAACGTTGGCAAATGTCTGCATTGTTCAGGGAATGCATCTGGAGTTGAGTAATGTTAAAGAGAAATCATGATTGGTTGGATAAATTGGATCAAGTTCTTGTTGGTGTGTCACTTTAATAAACTGAGGAAAAAGTTTTGTTTTATGTTTTTGGTTATTAAAAACAAGAAAATGCCTGAATTGCAGATATTTTAGAAGTGATTTATTAAAAATGTTAAAAAATAAACACATCCAACTAATCATATTTCATGTGTAGTTGTTAATGCGTCCTTTAAAAATGCTTGTATCTGCCTATTTTAATAGATTTCCCAAGATGCAAGATTTCCTTTTCAATATTTTCGGTGTGTGCTATGAAGTTATCTGCAAATTGGGAAGCGATATGCAAATAATTTTGACCAAAAAATCTGTGACCGTTCCTGAATTCTGATGAATGTAAATGTTTTCATCTCAGAAAAGCAAAATTCAATACAGATTCAGATGGAATGAAAGTCAATCCAGACCACAGAACCGAACCTATAAAAAGGAGAATATTATAGAAAGTGGAAATTAATTTCTATCAATCTACACGTCAGTATAATCTACAACAATAGCCGATTGGTAGAGGCCTGCAGGAGCAAAAGAAAGCAAAGTTTGGCAGATGTACGATTAATTGAAATCTCCAAATTATCAATAAGTCACATAAAAACAGAGAGAATGTGTTAGCTTTAGCATTAGCCTCCTCTTCCAAAGATCCTGTCCACAGTGAGAAGCTTGTTTCCAAAATGTTGGTCACTATCAAAAAACAGAAGAAGTTGCTTCCTCTGTTTAAATGTGACAAGTTAATTCTTCACAGCTTCTGGAAAACTCATATTTGTTGAATCAAATGTTCAGTTTTGCAATTCTAGCCCTCATCTTCCTCATCATAAAAACAGGTTCTGCATAGATCTGCAGTTTGATCTATTTCCAAAATCTACACTTTAAGGATCGCCGTAATTAAGCATCCGATTGTTGATTGGCTACATATTGGCTAATATGTAGCCAATCAATATGTAGCCAATATGATTGGTTAATATGTAGCCAATCAATATGTAGCCAATCAGAAAGGCTACATATTTCCTAATGTTAAATATTTAGTCTCTTCCTAAGATTGAGCATGTTAATTAAATACTGCAGTTTTTTATCTTGATGGATGTAAATTTAATCTCACAAAATGAAGAAAGTAAAACACAAATATATTGTTCTGTGCTTAATTTATGTTATTTTTGCAACATTAAAAATTCTCTCAAGCTTTAGAATGGATCATTTCCCATATATTTATAGCCCAGTAAAGATACAGAACAGTAATGTATGAACTGCTTTGGTACCTTTGCAAATCAGAGTATGGATACGTTAGAGAACAGTGTGCTGGTCAGCGAGGCGCCGAATCCTCGCTCAGGCCAGAGAGGCATAGTGACATGAATATGAATGTCAGCAGGTGATAAACAGAGTGGATTTCTAGGACGTGTGAGTGTTTGCGACACGTACCCCTCACACCCCAGATGTAGGCGAGCTGGGGAGGCTGCCACTCAGCCCGACAGCATCTGAGCAGCTAGCAGCAGTAATTGGCTACAACAGGAGGAACGAGCTGCACAGAAAAATAAATATAGAAAGATGAGTACAGCAAACACAGAAAGTGTTTTTGTTGTTTTGTACATTAGGTGGAAATTAGGTGTTTTTATCCAAATATATAGGTGGATGTTGATCTGAAAATAGTGTATTTTTTCTTTTGTATTTTTCTGTAAAGAATAACATGTTAGATTTCCTTCTGAATGAATAACTCAATTCAAATCACTACTTTATTACTTATTTACTTTATTTATTACGGCAAGTTTTTGTACTTCAAAACAGCCTAAGCGCTAATATATAAATAAATAAGAAAAGATCACCCAGCTGTTTTTGGCAATAAGGTCGAATTTTTGGTGTCTGGAAAACGAGACGCTTCAAAAACCTCTGGAATGTAACGCCGCGAATCCACAGGCACTGCCCCGTTACCTAGCAACCACAGTGAAACTCCACTCGTTACCTAGCAACCACAGTGAAACTCCACTAGTTACCTAGCAACCACAGTGGAGCTCTAGCACATTTTGGTCAGATGGTTTTACCGCTGTATGCGCTGTACAATGGCTGCTGGAAAAGACTGTTGTTTTGTAGTTGAGTTACCATCCAGAAATCATTTGCTGAGTTCTTGTTGGTTGTGGATAAAACAGGAAAGGTCACATCACCAGTTTGGTAGCATTTCAGATATTTAAAGCAAAAAACTAATCAATAATTATCAATATCAACTGATATGAAACCCTTATATCATAAGTTTTTCAGCCGTATTGTCCACCCTAGCTTTTACTTGAGTAAAAGTATGTTTTGGATACTCTACACACTTCTGGTAGCCACTACCTTGCCTTTCAAAATTACATTGAAGTTTACAATCTTAATGTGACGACATTGTAAAATGTTCCTCATTTTGTAACTGTGACACAGAAATGCTACTTGTTTGCATTCGCAGTAATGTGTGTTTTCATGTTGGTGTGTCCTGAGGAGTTAGCAGATATTTTCCAATGACCGCTCTGTCAGTTCCTCATTGTTCTGGGAAGCTGTTTTCCACTTTGCACGATTAACAACATTATCTGTACCCAGACATGCAGCCAGCTAAGCCCTGGGCCATTGTGTTCCTGTCAGGGGTGAGCGCTCTCGGCGCTGCGTGTCACGTTCGCCCCCCTCGCAGGAGGGACAGGCTTGGCTAAGTCCAGGTGGAACGTGCTGGCATTTCGGCGCCGTCCGCCGCGGGAGGGAACGGGTAAATAGGAGGCAGAGTCGGGAGGAAGTGGCCCACGCAGCAGGCGAGAGGCAGAGAGCAAGTCCGTTTGCCCTGCCTCAGCCCCGGTTCAGGGGTGAGGAGGGGATGGGCTGGGGTCCCTCAGGGGCCACCTTCACGAGCCCCGCGCATCCGCCTCCATCTGGTCTGAGAGGACAGCAGCTGTGACAAGTTTGCTTTTAGAAGTCGCCTCACAGTTTGGAGTTCACTGCGCTCACCTCTGAATCATTTCTGAACTTTATTGTGTTGTGATGCTCTGCAAAATGTCAAACATGGAACAGATGTTGGCACCGCCTTTTGGAGGAGTGGATACACCAACAACTTAAACCCGTCAGAAACACCTGCTTCCTCTAACAGGTTTATACAAAACATGTTCATAACATTTTGTGCATAAAATTATTCTTAGATAATGAGAAGTCAGTCTGCTCAGTTCACAATCAGCTGTTTTAGGGCGTCTTGTCACTTTAAATCCAAATAATCTGCTGCTGGCCACGCCCCCAACTCAACGTTTATACTCGCACGTGAAAATAGCTGCAAACAGATAACATAACATAACTGTACATCTTTGAAAAGCAGAAGTGGAGCCTCCAGCACAACCAACAAGAATGCAGCAAGTGGTTTCTGGATGGTAACATGACCAAACATGTTGGAGCTTAACTTTGGTTGCTAGGTAACGGGCGGAACTTTGCTGGGGTTGCTAGGTAACGGGCTGGGATTCTGTGGCGTTGCTAAGGGAGGAGCCTGCTGATTTGTGATGTTATATCTGGGAGTTTTCTTTTTCAAAGGTCTCGTTTGAAACTTTCTAGTCATTTGCTTTTTTATGCGTTTCTGCTGGTTTAAATTATTTGCACACATTCTTGAGCCTGTTTATTAAGAATTATCAAAGAGCAGTGAAACAAAAAATACAGCTTGTTTTTGTGTTTGCTACCTTAAATATGGATGAAACTCAACTTAATAAACTTATCAGGGAGGAATAACCTCCCATATGAGACTGCTGGGTAACTTTACGTGTTTTGCGATTAGATCATGAGGTCTGCTGTGAAGTAAATGTCGTATTAACATACCATTGACAGACCTTGTGAACCGACAGCCTCAGTCTCTGTTTCTCCTTCCTCCCAGCCTCTGTTAGCGCCGACCCTCTGGCCTCTCCTCTGATGAACTGAATGCATCGCCCCAGTTCTGGGGCCGTTCTCGTCCTCCACTGCTCTTTACCCCTCTTTCCTTCGCCGCATAATTGACTCAGCTGCAGCCTTTGTGATATAATAGCTGGTTTACCTGGCAGGATGACATTTCACAGGCTCTGAGCCGCCATAAGGCTAATTGTTCTAGAGCGAGAAGCAGAGAGCGGAGTGTACATGTGCAGCTGATGATAAGGAGAGAGCGGTCGCTTCATTTATGCTGCTTAGGCCAAGGAAGGGTTAGAAGTGACATTTATCTCACTAAGCCTCAGACCCAGCGGTGGCCTAGCGTAGGCTTCAGGTTTTCTGTCTTTCCTTTAAAGTCTTGTCCTATTAGCTCATATAAAAATGTAGTTTTCCAACTTTTTGCTAACTGTTGAACTGGTTAAAGGGAACCTATGATGGAAAATTCATATTTTGCATGTTTTTGGAAGGAATGCATCCAGCCATTTTTGAGTAGTATGATGTAAAATGTACATTTTTTTTGTTTTCCATCATGTTAAATGTTATTCTCTCATCAAAAACATATTTGCAGTGTTGCCTTGATTCTTTCATGCATGTTTGAGAAATCCTTTAATCTCCATGGCAACCATGCAGCTGTGCTAAATGTCTGGGTGGACATAGCTCCACCTTTGAGATGCAGCTACTCCCCCACTCAGCTCCTTCAGATTAGCCTGCAGTAATTAGCAAACACCTGGTGGAACTGCTGAGCTCATTATAGGTTAAATATACGGCTATCTGTTGTGTTTGTTGTGAAGCTCTTTGGTCAAATGAGACGTTTGTAAATGTGCTATATGAATAAACTGACTTGACTTGATAACATTTTTATAACAACTGAAGGTAACATGGCTACTTTATTGTGCAGGAAAATGTATGCTGCCCCTTTGATGTTTTTGGTGTCTGGAAAATGAGTCATTTCAAAAAGCTGCCCGTTACCTGGCAACCCAAACTGAGTTCCAGCACGTTTGGTCAGCTGGTTTTACCGTGGTATGAGCTGTACAATGGCTGCTGGAAAACACAATGCTTTGTTGATGACTTACCATTCTGAAACCACTTGCTGCATTGTTGTTGGTTGTGCAGGAGGCTCCACTTCTACTTTTTAAAGGTATACAGTTGTATAATTGCGCATCTGTTTGCAGCCATTTTTACTTGTGAATGTAAATGTTGAGTCGTGGCCAGAAGCATCTTATTTGGATTTAATGCTACAGGACTGAGCAGACTGAAATCTATTTAAGAATGATTTGTGCAAAAAATGTAATGAACATGTTTTGTATAGGCCATAGATCTATCCTAACCTTTAAGTCAAATGGTCGTCTTGCGCTGGATATCTCAGGGCCTTCATCAAGTCAGTGGATCTTTTATCACCATGATTGAACAAGGAGAGAAGGCATAAATATCTGTATCCGGAGAGGAAAGGCAGGTGGTTTGTGGTGATGTAATCCGAAGTGTTGTTTCTGGTTGCTCAGTGCCGTTTGCCCCGTCCATCTGTCATTTTAAAAATGAATATATGGCTGCGTCCATTTGTTCAAGCAAATGTCACCAACCAAATAAGGAACTGCTGCTTTAACGAACATCACAGCACAGATCACAGCAGCGAAAAAACGACGACAGCCATCTCTGTTTTCAGTTTAAATGACGTGTAGAGATAAGAGGATAGATATTAGCCTTTAAAACACAGCTTCGCTTTGATTAAGCCATATTAGACACACACTCATGGTTTTAATAGAATTATAATGAGAAGATTGTTGCACATACGAAGTATTTGAGCGATGCTTATCCAGTTCATTTCATTTTGGGATGTTTTTTGCTCTTAATGTGGAGAAAGGATCAAATTAAAGAGCAAAAATATTTAGCACTATTAGCTTCATCTAAGCTAAGTGTTAAGCTAATTTACTTTGCTGTTTTGTAAACTTTCAGCTGAATAAAGTTTGACATCTGTGTCATTCTTCAAGTAGTTATATGTTCATGTTCATGCTCTTATTTTGAAGTTGTGAAGACGGTTTCCTCTCCTCACCTTCTGTCTTTATTGTTCAGCAAATGTAAGAAGTGAGTGAAAGCACCAAAAAGAAAAATAAAAGGCTTATGAACCATTAGAGATGTTAATTAAACAAATACAAGCAATAATTCACATGTGAATTGATCTGAGAGCCTTTTGACACATGGTGGATATCAACATGGTTGCATTTAGCACTTTAGCATTAGCTTCTGCTAAATACCGTAGAGTACCAATATTTGTTAATTTAATTAATTATAAAGCTCTTTGAAAACCAAAGGCAACCAGAATAGTGTAGGGTTTTGGTTTTTGATTGGTGCAGTAGGGTCAGCGCTGCACTTAAAAAACAAACAAACAAACACCAATCAATTATGCAAACTTTCATCGTCGATGCTTAAGGTTTGCGGCTAGTATTTTGGGAAGACTAGTTTTGTTTTATCTACGTTAAAAACACAAGGTTGGTGTTTAGTTTGCGTTTGGACTGACAGTGACAAACGTTTGATGAAAGTTTCAATCACAAGCAGTCGATGTCCTATTCCTGTTTTCTCTTGCAAGCTTCACTCCGGTTCATAACAAGAGTTCATCTGACACCAACAGAGCTGACATGTAGTCGCTTAACTCTGACAATCCTCTTTTTTTATGCAGACTCAGAACATGCTCAGAGAACAGAAACCTGTCACTGATGGGCTTTGTATCGATTCTGTCTGACAGTAACGCAGGTTAAGATGGAGGGACAAATACAGAGAGTGGAGAGCAGCTGCTCAGGAGTGCAAGAAGATACATTTCATAATAACCACATACTGCTATTGATCCCAGATTCAAATGGGAGGCATTGATTTGATTGAACAGTCATTACGCTGTTGCTCTCAGCATCTTTAATATGATCAGACTAAAAGCATGGCTAATGTTATTGAGCTTCGGATTTTGCTTTGATAAAAAAACTGACTTTCATTCGTATAAAACACAAATCGAGCACAAGGAACTTCTTTTAGTTTTATTTTAGCCATTACAGATTGAAATTATTACCAAGTATGTGTAAATAATAGAACCTTTTTGCAGTAATTACTTTAAAAATTATTTGTACATAATCGGTTTTATTGTTGACCAAAACTGCAACATTTGTTCCGTTTCAGCTGCTGTGGGTCTCTTTCTCTCTGCTCTGAGTCAAACCAACCAAACCATTCCTCTCCTCGCCTGTGGGGGCGCTGCACCAAGAACCACTGAAGGAACACATGACAACAAAGTTTAGGTGTAGGACTCCTCTTTTGTCTTTGACTAAAGACCACGAGCCATTTCTTCCGCTAACGCTAGCCTAGAGCATTTGTTTTGGTTGTATTTACCCAGAATGCCCTGTGCTGTAGTCCACTTCCTGCTTTTGGAGCTATCTGTGGTCTGCTTGACCTTCACATATGCGAACGTGTGCATATGAATGCATATGAATATGAATGCGTAATTCGCATTCAAACCGAACCAGTCACTTAAACCTGAAATGGATAACAATTGAACAATGTCCATTTTTATGCTTTTAATATCTAGTTTTGTACAAAATATTCACTTACTACCTAATATATAGTGTCTGCTAATAAGTGGAATGAAGAGAGAAATAGTTACTGACTGCACATTAGTGGTCATATCTGTATCGAAATTAGTTTATCTCACAAAACTGTAATGGAAACACTTTTTTCACATCAGATCAGTGACCCGGTCAACAGCCGGATGCTGCCACCGACACAAACCATGAAGTAGTTGAAAGACTGTGCATGTTTTTGATTTTTACATCTTGTCGTTTATGATGTGACTCGTGTTGTGAAAAACGGGCTTCCATTGCAATTTTGAGAAATAAACCAATTTAATACAACCAACAAAACCTTTTATCGAAAAACACGTTTTTCCTAAATGTATGCATTTTTATTAAGCAAATTTATTTTTGAAATATCAAATTGTGCAATTATACAGTCAATGAAAACACTTTTTCGCCCCACACGAGTCATGTGACCAACAACAGGATATGACTACAGGAAGTGGTCGGAGGATGATGGGGTGGATGCTTTTTAATGATTTATCATGTGAACAAACTTATTCCTGTGTTTCTTATTCAGTGGAAAAACCACAATTGAGAAATTCTGTTTTTTCGACATCAATAGAAAAGCACCAAAGTTTTGCGCAGCTTGTGTGTCACGGCAGTTATAGCCCCACAAACACAAATACTGCTCTTGAAAAACACTCCCATTTGTCTTATAAGAAATTGATCACAATGATTAACAATATAAGTGAATACCCCTATTGCTAGGTAACGGGTGGCATTCCCCTGCGGTTGCTAGGTAACGGGTGGCATTCCGCAGCGGTTGCTAGGTAACGGGTGGCATTCCGCAGCGGTTG